>SCDZ01001339.1:0-10277 GCA_004143845.1 Drosophila lacertosa
AACACGCTTCCCACTAAAACGCAATCTCATTCTTTTTGGCACCAAGACTCGCCAGTTAATCAGCTTCACTGAAAAAAACACTATTTTCGAGACCCTCAAGGAGGTAATCAATTCAAACAGAGTAAGTGCCATATACTGCGATTTTCCGACGCCGGCCAGTTTTCCACACGATGTGATATTGCATTTCCCAGCAACTAAATTCTGCCACTGCAAAAAAATCGCATTCGACATTACAGACAAAAATGAACAGATCGAAATCATAAATGCAGAACACAATCGTCGTGACTATTTTATTCCCAAAATTACCAAGTTAGCGAACGAAATCGGTAAAAATTGCTAAGTCTGTGCCAAAGCTTAATACAATAGACATCCCAAAAGACAAGAACTCGGAGTAGCACCAATTCCGACATACGCTGGAGAAATGCTCCACATTGATATTTTTCCATGGACAAAAAACAGTTTCTGACTTGCAGCGACAAGTTCTGCAAATTCGCTATAGTCCAACCAATACTATTGCGAACAATAGTTGACATAAAATCATCTATATTCCAATTGGTAAACCTATTCCCAAACACAAAAACAGTATATTGCGACAACGAAGCCGAATTCAATTCTGAGACAATCACATCGTTATTGAAAAATGGTTATGGCATAGATATTTTAAATGCACCCCCATTCCACAGGATTTCAAAAGGACAGGTCGAACGCTTTCACAGCACATTAACAGAAATAGCTAGACGTATTAAGATTGACAAAAAAAATTACCAACACAATAGAGCTAATCCTGAGGGCTACAGTTGAATACAATAAAACATTGCATTCGGTAACAAACAAAAAGCCCATCGAAATTATTCACGCAACATCCATCGACTTCTGGCAAACCATAACAGAAATAATAGCAAAAGCACAAACAATCAACATTGACAGATGCAACCCGGATAGACAAAACAGGGTTTTTGAGACTGGGCAATAATCTAAGCCCATTATGTTGAGAGGAGAAAGTACAAGCAGACATGTGAACGTCTGTTCTTGTTAAGGGGAGGGTGGTGCACAAGGACAGCCTTAAGCAAAGGTGGCCTTCAGTACACTGTAAGAAATAGAAAGATTATCAAATTTATTTCCCCAATCGTACATGCGAAAATTATTAGATGTCAATACAGACCATATTGTAAGCCTTTTGTCAGTACTAAAGATTCATCATAGAATAGCAAGAAGCTTAGACTTCTTAGGCACAGTTCCTAAAGTTGTTGCAGGCACGTGGTGTGCATCAGATTTTGCGAAAGTCAGAATGTCCGAATCCCAGTTAATCGAATCAAACAATAGACAGGTGATCATAAATTCAGAAACTAAGAAACAAATAAACCAACTCACTGATACTATAAATCAAATAATTAAAGCTAAAAATAACAATTTAGTTGACACTCCACATATGTATGAGGCTCTTCTAGCAAGAAATATGATGCTAATAATGGAAATACAAATTTGATGCTTACAATTGCACTTGCTAAAATAAATTTTAGAAATAAAATTTTACAGTCCGTAAGCGTAATTCATATCCTAATTGCATACCCCAGGGTAAAGTTTATATGTAAGAAGATCACCATACTCCCCGTATCACATCAACACACCGATCTGCAGCTACAAGATGGCATTGTGGTCGAATGCGAAGATGACACCTTAGCAGTAACAGAATGCTCCACGACAACCTATGCCACGTTCTGCAAACTGGCGAATCACGACACTTCCGCTCGAGCTCTTCATGCTGGGGGCACCGCTCACTGTCACACCCAGCCCAGCCACCTCAAGCCAATCACGTTTGTGGACGAAGGCGTTACGATTATCAATAAGAGCCCGGCTCGAATAAGCACAGACGGCGAGTCTAAGATATCTACGAATGGTACGCACCTAGTGACCATCAACAACACCAAGTACGTGAACCAGCGCGAAACCTTGGACAAAGCCCTGGGCATAACCAGATCTCCACTCTTTAACATCATCTCCCACGACCCAGTACTGAGCATGCCACAGCTCCACAGGATAAATAATCAAAACTTACACACCATCCAGGAGTTTAAAGATGAAATGACATCGACATGGTCGCCCAAAATATGGTTCGCTGCTGGAGTGGGAATCAGCCTCTTGTGCACTGGCTCGATACTCCTTTTCGAAGTGCTAAGAAGAAAACGAGAATCAAAGAAGACACATAGGGTCAATATAATTGGGGTCGATCATGATCTTGAAGGAGGAGTAGTTAACAAAAAAGACTATTATATATCTATTAAGAACCCCTCGCACGCGCAATACCCAAATTCTATGTGTCAGCGTTGCGCCGCAGCGGTCAACGGCAGTAAGTAGTTTGTGTCGCAACAACAACACGCTGCCTTAAGATCAACTTAATTTAGAAAAAAGCGATCATCCAGGCAGATAACCTAATTTGCATGCGAGACAGTTTATAGTTGAGCAGACGAATGCGATTGAGCGGCAGCCGATGGTTGCGCTTGCGTGACGAAGTTGTGCGATGGAGCAAGATCCGTATGCAACAATGAGTGATGCTTCGAGGGGCAGTGCCTACAGTGGCCAGATTTGGGCATTTTGTCAATTGATGATCTTTGGCCTGGTACAAAGCAAACAATTAACAGGGTTTGATGAGGAGATGCTTCGAGGGGCAGTGCCTACAGTGGCCAGATTTGGGCATTTTGTCAATTGATGATCTTTGGCCTGGTACAAAGCAAACAGATTAACAGGGTTTGATGAGGAGATTAACGAGCTGATGGCTAGGTGCTTGAGTTACCATATCGTTCTCCAAATTCTGTAACATGCGACACCATTTTTCCAAAAACGTCGACATGTCCGACCATTTTGGGGGCTTGCCGGTGCTCTGATTTTCTTCGCATTTTTCGTGCGTAGATGGGTCAAACTTGGAGGTGACAAGGTGCATTAGCAGTCCGGCAGCGATATCCTGTGTCGAGGCCATGTTTTTTAGAGCTCGCAAGTGAGAATTTATGTTGTCACTTAGCTTTCTCAGACCATTTGCAGAACCTTTACTGACGCTTCGAAATCCAAAAAATGTTTCGTATGTGTACCTGGAAATGTAACAACTTATCGAATCTCGCACCAAGTAGCCTCGGTATAATTCGAGTCAGTGGGCTCGAGAGAACGAATTGTGTCTAATGCCACACCACTCAAGCAAGAACGCAAGTGTTAAAACTTCTCTAGTTTGCATGAATGCGCCGCTAAATTCCTAAAGGTGCGGCTCGGGCAGCCTTGTGGGCCGCATAATATATCTTGATGAGTTGCTCTCTTTAGACAATCGTGGGAACACGGCTTACACGAGAGAGGTGTGATTTGGTTTGGTAGTAGACAGCCGAAAAATCGCCTTACTCGTTACCTCCAACAAAAATTTAATTTTTTTTGACAATGGAATGACTGCGAAAACGAAGTGCAAAAGGTCACTGACCATCGATAATGAACTAAGGTACAGTCTTTTGCTAAATCCAATTTTGCACACGCCAACTAGTGCATTTCCCATATGCATACTCCATTGCGAAATGTTATAATAAAGGTTAGATATAAAGAGAAAGATATAGAAATAGATGGCAAACCACTGATTCGGTGGGGTGAATATTTAGCCAGTCCGTCAAGCTATGCCCCTTCTCATAGCAGAGAGTGATCAGTGATTTGTCGAAGATACGCTGAAAACAAAGATTCGATTAAAAGGAGAGATATCTTAGAAGAGAAAACGTGATATAGAGTATAATGAGTGCATAATAACGAAATTAATTGTGGCGTAATCCGTAGTGCACGTCGACAAAAGAGAGCACGGTAAACAGTAAACAGAGGACAGGAAGGTCGAAAGCGGACGAATAATATGTCGCCAACAATTAACTTGTGTAGAAAAAACAACACCAAATATCGTGCTACGGTTTGTTAGCGACGGAATATTCAGAAGTAAAAGCATGCTGAAGGTAAACTAAGATTAGTGTCCCACTTTAAACCACGTAAGGCAAAAAGCAAAAAATTGCTTTTGAACGGGCTCTATCCGATACTGATGAAATTTTTACCGCGGAGTACTTCTCCTACTCCCCACTCAATAAATAAAAAAAATATACGAAAATACTATGGTCTTGCGGTTTGGATTGCAAATAGTTTGTGACTTTAATCTTCCTTGGTCCTTTTCTCCTTCTGTGATATGCAATGTGTGTTGTTATTGCATGAACATTCAAATTGTTATTTAAAATACAGATTACATGGGATAATTTAAATAGTATTGTAAGCAAATTTATTCGAAGCTGTCATGCTACACCTGGGATACTACCGATACTAATTAAAAATGCCACCCGTTTTGGTTAATCGGGCATATTAGGTATTTCCTTTTTCTTCAGAGTTTAGGTAAATGATCATACTTATGATATAGCTCTGGAAGCTTCCTATTTCTTCCATAGAAACTTGCTGATTTTTCAATGTTAGGAGCGATAACTATTGCGTCCTTAAATCACCAACCCAGCACGAAACGGGTTTGAATTGTATTTGATTCAGCCAGCTATTGCTGAAACACTGACACTAAAAAAGTAACGTGAATGAAAACTGGAAAATATTTAAGTTAAATATTGCTTTCTATTTGGTCCATTAATACAATTAAACAAAACCAGTAAAAAGGTGCTAGTCGGGATTGCCTGTCTAGGAGATACCATGACGCAGAAGATTGAAAAGTGCACTTTTATGAAAAAATTTCTACACTTAAATTAAATACTTTATTAAACACTTTATGCACTTGTACTCATGTACATATATGCATAAAGTTGATTTGGGTAGATTTACATATACCTTCCTTTTTAAGATTATACACCCATTCTTACTTCTATTCAAAAAACTGTGAAGTAATATTTAACACACTTCCTTGTCGTCATTGCTTTAGCGCAGCGAGTTTCGGTCAAAGAGATGTTCTATACACAACTGAGTTGCATCGCAACTTCTTCTCTAACCACCGCAGGCTGATGCGTCATTACCATTCTGGTAAAATACCCGAAAAAGCATACCCATACACTCACACACGCACAGTCTTAACCACACACACTCAATGTGCAACGGCACGGCCGTACTGACCATTAAACGAACTCCTGAAATATTACCAAAAATGCTTTGCTATCATTATAAAATTTAATTTCAATATATCATCTTAACTTAATTCCTTATACTTTTACTTGAACAAATCTATTTTTAATTAAGAATTCCATTAACGAATCATGTCTTCAGATTTCTGTTTCTTTCTTAGACTAATACAAACTTATTTTTCTTTAACACAGTTTATATTTACATTATCATTTACTCTACAGGTTTCACATTGTAATACCTAATGCGCCACACGCGAAAATCAAAACAAATGTTTTGCATTTGAGCTTACATTATTATTACAAGTTTCTTTATCAGACCTTCAGGCATCTTAACTGTCTCTTTCTACAGTTTCTATTTCAATCATTTCATTACTCTCTCTTTCAACAGTTTTCAACCATTGAAATCCTTATTACAATTTTCAAATTCAGCTGGCCCATCTGGCAATTTCCTCTAGCAATTCAGTTGTTTAAAAAGGCCCTCTAAACTTTGGGCTCAACTTTTTTTGACGGCTTTCATCATTATTTTTAACCACACAAAATTTCAGACTTTGCATTCAACAACTTAAGCTTTGTTTTTGAACTTCTTGTGCTCCTATGTCACAATGTGGAGGTAATCCTAATGGGCGTGCTACCTATCCCAATAACATTTCTAGAAGACATACCTTCTTATTAAGTCTTATTAAATGCTATGACTAAGATAGACACACTTGATGATCTCGTCAACTTCAACAATAACATACTTCTTCTGGTAACTCTTGCAACTTTATTTTCCTGTTACATCGATGTGGAGAGTTTGCCAAGGAAAATTACCTTATGGAGATGAATGCAATTCAGCCTGTATTTTTCCTAAGGTTGATTTGGACATTTTGCAAGTGATACAGTTGTCAACAAATTTTCTAAAATGTTTTGAAATTTTGTTAAAGTAATAAAAATCGTCAAGTTTATCCAGTGTCTTTTCCCACTAGTAAACAGAATGTTTTGTCATTTACAATATCAAAACCCATATTTAGTATTTACCGCCAAATGACAATATCGTTTCACGTAATATCATCGTTTGTTACACAAACAAAATTTCTTTTCTTTTACCAAAAATTATGTACTTAGCTTTTCTTTCGTCAGCGATCACTCCGCTCCAGAATCAAAGGTGATTTGAAAATTTGGCCTCTATGGTTAATGTTTCCCTTAGGTACTGAAAATTTACTATAGAACACAGCGCCGATGTGTCGGCGCCAACAAGGTCTGCATTAAATTTATGTAGCATCACCGTGGTATTATTTCTTGTTTCGTATGTCGTTGATTATATAGCTTTACCAAGTTCGATCAAATTTTTACTTTGCATTTCCATTAAAATTGGCCATGACCCATCTGCGTTATTAGGTGATATTTGAACAATGGTTTTCTTTGCCGCTGATGCGTCCCTACCATTCTGGTGGAATACCCAAAAAAGCATATCCATACACTCACACACGTACAATCTCAATGTGCGCCGACATATACGGTCATCACTGTGGCTAAAATATAAAAGGTAATCAAAAAATTACACGTAGTATTTGAAGTTGAATATTGACATATTTAATAAACAAAAACAACCTCGTAATTATAAAAGCAAAACAATAATATAACAAAAATACAATTTCAGTGTTTTTTCCATGTCAAAACTTATTTCGTGCAGTTACTTCGTGTGTAATCCGTTCTGCTTCTGAACAGCTTTAAAGCGATTCTCCATTGAAGAAATTAACTTTTTAGTCGTTTTGACTGCAAATTTTTGCCTTTTCTCCAGTTTGACACATTTCTGGTAATTTTTATTCGATATTTTGCTTTTCCGAATGGCCGTAACCAATATTTGACCTATATTTTTAATGACATTTAAACCAGGACACATTGATGGTGTTTTGACAACATGAGGGCATTTGCAGATAAGCCAAGCCTTTGCAATGCCTGCTGAATGCTTGGAGTATCCTGATAATAACGAAAACTATTTGCAGTAAGTTTTTTTTCAATATAGTAAGGTACAGCGTGACATCCAAGATCCTGTCAATAAAAATGAGATTGTCTATGCCAAAGGCCGCAAGACAGGTCCAAACCATGACGTGACTCCCTCCATGAATTTTAGGCGATACTTCTTAATTTTGTTGGCTATGTATGGCTTTTTTCGAGTTGTTAGAACATTCAAGTTGTGATCACGCAACACAGGGATCACTGTATCTGATCTACACTTCTTATTCATTTCGAGCTCGACCTCTACAGCCAATTTTTTCTTTATTTTCCGGACTATAATTCGCTTCTCATGGTCATTAATTTTATGCGGTGTATTTCGACCTTTATCTTTAACCCGTTTTCACAAACGTTGAATTAAATATTGTAACGTACTGGGGATGAAGGATACCATTTCAGCAATGACACGATGACTTCTACACTCTTAAAGCGTTGGAGAACCAATTTTCTTTGTTGCTTAATGGTTTTACTCGGTGGCATGTCTGTTATTTATCCGTTATTTTGTTACTTTAGTGTGACCAAATCTAAAATTTCTTGAATTTAGAGTAACTGCTCGAAATAAGCTGTGACATAAAAAAACACTCAAATTGAATTTTTATTATATTATTGTTTTGTTTATATAATTAAGGAGATTGTTTTTTGTTAATTGAATATGTCAATATTCTAACTTAAAATTCTACGTTAAATATTTTTGATTATCTTTCATAGTTTAGCCACAGTATCGACTTAATATTTTTATTCCTAACTACACGAAATAAGCCGTGAACCACTTTATATATGTGTGAATGCCAGATGGGTTAAATATATGTAACAGCAAGTGAATCTTCTGGAGATGCTTAACAGGCTAAAGCTTCGTACACTTTAAACCCTTGGTCAGCATTAATGGCTCAATAGAGCATTGTCCGTCTGTTTGTATGAACGTTTCGATATCAGTGACTACAAGTATTAATGACTTGCAGGTTGTTTATTTCAAATTTCTAATCACCTGCACAGCTCTTTTATTTTTGATAATTCTCAGGTTGTTTGATCCTCTTTTAAATTATATATAAAAAAAAATATTTTATTATATTTATTTTATTTATTTGAGAACGATTGACTTCTCGAGTGTCAACTCAAGTAATTATAAGAATATAAAGAGCAAAAGATTACTTTTAAAAGCCTAATGAATATATAAATATTTTTTTATTTTTTATAAAGCAGGTAACAGATAAAATATTGAGTCTGTTGCGTAACATAACGTATTATTAGTTTATAAAATTTTATAGTGTACTTGCGGACTTAAATTGAATTTCGTCACTCAAAAATAAATTGAAGTGGTCGCTGGCACTCTAAAATGTTGGCGTATACTTTTTGCGCAACGTTTCCATTTCTTTGTGTGCAAATAATGAAAACGTGTAAGCGTGCGTGCTTTGGTTATTATAACATAGTGAACGAATATTGCGCTGTCGGTTACGCCCGACTGCAACGTTCTTATTGGTTATTAATAATATTTTACTTTGGTTCTTAGGTTTTATTTGCAGTTTTTACAAATACACTTGTGGCTTTAATACCTTATCGTATTTTGCGGCACCCCTTAGCGGACTTGTCTTTCAAAATAACATTTCGTCTCATATCAAGTTCTTTGTCAACACTTATAGTATTTCACAATAAGCAATTTAAGCCCAAAACTTCCGGGTTTTGTGTAGCAAATCATACCTCCCCCTTGGACGTCGCAATATTATCAACGGACTGTACATTTTCGTTGGTGAGAAACATTTTATATACCAAAAAGGTATTCATATAAAATTGAATTTGGTTGTTAATATTATAAAGAGTAAATTTAAAAATGTGAATTATTTTAATCGTCAATATCTTATTTAAAATTTTAAAATATAGTGCTATTAATTTCATTTTATAATTATTATTTCAAAACAAATTTGTTCGATTTTATATGTAGACCTAAAAAAGAATGTGTTATATGTGTCTGGCTTTTGTAATTGTCTTTGCGTTTCTCAAACAAAAAAAATAATAATTATTATGTTAACAAAATAATACCACTTGTGCCAAGTAAAAAAAGTAAGAAACAGGTAAGACGATTTAAAAAATTTATGTTTAGTATTATTGTTTTTTTTATAAATTTATGTATACCAATGTCTGTTTGTCTATCTGTGTGTTTAAATTAAAACTAATCTCTGTGCTCTATAACATTCGAGGAAATAACGCGGTCATGAAGTTTCCCTTTTTCCCAATTGTAAAGCACCTCTGAATGAAGTGAACTTCCTGCTTAAAAACATGCGATTATCTTGAGTGATTCATGGTACTAAAGTTTGCACACACTTTTTTTGGTGAAATTTGGGAATTAAATTCAATAATTTCACCTGTGATGGCCATATTTTTAATGGTTTAGCTGGACGTAAACTGCGTAAAGAATCCCGAATAGAGTATAGTTGAGGGATATGTGCGCCTCAAATATTTGCTCAGTTACTTCTTCGAACTTTTTGCTGCACACTACTGGAAAACATATATATATATTCATATTTTTGCAACTCCTAAAAGACGAACAACACTAGGGTCATAAGTTTTAAGAAGTCTAACCACTTCACCAACACATTGAAGATGTAGAAGTTTTAGCTCCCACGAAGAAAATGGTGAACCCAGCTGTTTTCAGAAATATTTTACTTCCTCTAACATTGAGGGCCAACCGTATCCGATTAGTAAACTGTATAAATACATATTTTTTTTTTTTTCATAGTTTTATTTACAATCTATGTACAGATAATAAGTAAATAGTTTCACAATTTATTTACATGAAATTCTTAAGCTGTATAGATATATTTACATTACCACTCTTTAGGTGGCCTGAAAGGCAAATCTAAAGGGTGGTGCCTTTTGAGGCGGCGTCGCTGTGTGCTGTTGTCAAGCAGGTTGATTGCTATATTGTTGCAGTGTGATTCAAGCCTTCGAATGTAGTTCTGGCTGAAGCGGGCCACTTCTTCGGTGACAGTGGGGATCCCGAGATCCCTGTGGATGACCATGTTTTTCACGTAGTAAGGGGCACCAACCAGACTTCTCAGAGTTTTGCTCCGAAATCTGTGCAATATTTCGATGTTCGAAGTTGATGCAGTGCCCCATAGGTGAATCCCGTAGGTCCAAATCGGCTTAAGAATGCATTTATAAAGCAGCACTTTGTTT
>SCDZ01001340.1:0-10269 GCA_004143845.1 Drosophila lacertosa
GAAAATTATGTTTTTTCACGGTCTTGTTCTGCTAAATAGATTTGGTGGTAATCTGACTTCAAGTCTAAGGTTATAAAAATTTGGCTTTTCCTAAGTTCGCTAGAATCATGGGAATAGATGGCATTGGGTAACGATCGGGAATAGTTCGCTCGATCAGCTTCCTGAAATCGATTACCAAGCGCTTGTTTGTTTTTATTGCCAATTTCCTAATTTCGCTGCTTACGAAATCTGCCACCGGCATGGGGTGTGGGAATAGATTAGAATATACAGGTTCGTTATGTTAGGTACGAGGTGTTAGAAGGTAACGCCTCTTTAAAAGTCGAAAATTCCTTTTTGATGGAATTCTGTACCACTATATCGTTAACGTCAGTGAAGTTAACGCTATCACAATTATGGTATTGTAATTGTTCTGATATATTCTTGTACTCTAAAGTGCTGTTGATCAAAATCAAAGTCACTCCCGCCCGTGTTAACAGGCCGAAGCCTATGATGGCATCAAACGTACTGAGTGTGTCCAGTAGAAAATTGTCATAAGGCATTTATTTTTAATCTGACTGGAGCCATATATAGAACTTATAATAAAGGGGGCGTCAACAGGAATTATATCTTTAGCTCCTTTACGGGCTTTACATAATTCTTTGCTGCGCCAGTGTCTATTAAGATTTTTAATGTTCTCCCACCGAATTGCATCCGCACTTTGCCGTTGTCGTCTTCTATCTCGCTAACTTCGGCTGTAGCTTTGTTTTTATAGCTATCTTCTGGGCTGTCAGGGGCACATTGAACAACATTGTTCAGCCGCTGACGCCTTTGGCCTGTCATGCGTTTGGACGTGCTATTTCGTTTTTGTGCTGGTGCACTACTTGTCTAAGTTTTATCGAACTGAGTGGACTGTCTCTAATTTGATGAGGAATCTATTTTCAAGGGCTCTGAGACTTGTTCCTGATCTTCCTTCCTATTTTGCTCTAGGCCATTGTTGCTTTGCTTACGCTTGACAAAGTGAGGGTTTTTCTTTTGCCCTCGATCGTCTCTGCTATTTTTCCCTTGCTTAAACAGTGCACGATGCTTATTGGCTTATGAAGGCTGTGCCCTCTCATCGACGTCCATATGTACAGTCCAACCTAGCGATGATAGTATCGAAGTTTAGTGCTGCCAAACTAATATTGCTCTCTCGGGTCATTTGATCTTGTTTCTCATTATTGACACTGCATGATAATGTATGTAATTTCAATTATATAATGCAATAGCAATCATATGTGTTTGGACCCAGCGTGTTGAGTAGAGGTATGAAAGTGCATTGAAAATTGTGGATATGGCTTAATTGCAGCTCATTTTCATTTTGTTATTTTTTTTTCAGTAACAGTTTTGAATATTTTTAGTTGTTGTTAAATTTGAAGTCTCTGGTTGAACTTGGTTCAAACTTATACACGGGTTCTATCTTAGTTGGACGCCAAATATTTCTTCTGCCAGACGTGGTCTCCCTTCTCAAGGTAATGTTGACCCTGTAGCTCTGTGTGGTTGTTCCTGGCGGACATCCCTTCTTGGTTGGTAGATGTAGCAGTTTTTGTGTCGCCAAGCTAATGTAGTTACGGGTGATTATGTTGGGAATGCAAAAGCTTTCCTATCGCTGGCATTGTGGCTTTGCAATTAAATATCGAAATGTTTGTACGGCCAAGTGCCGGATTGGAATATATTTTTGAATGTGTTACTACAGAAGCTTATTCAGAACTAAATCGGAAGATAATATTGTTGTTATGCTTAAGCTAAAGAAATACGTTTGGCGTAACATCACGCCACCAAGGCGTTGCGAGTGTATGGGTGACTTAATATATAAATTATAGTCTTATTTGATAACTTATACCTTACCCTTTTTCACCATATTCATACCCACTATCCAACCCTATTTTAGCATCCACCTGATCTCTGTAGCTTACAATGCGAAATTTGCAAGCCCCTTACGCCACCGTCGTTATTTCTTTAAATATATCATAATCCACTAATTGTAAGTTAGTCTTAAGATCACAAACACCCAAACCACATCGAAAGATAAGTAAACCTTAAAAAATTTCAAAGTTATAAGTGTTTTTATTTGATGGGGACTCAACTACACGCAGCCGGTAGGATCACAAAAAAAATAAATTGTAAAATCTTTTGTTCGCAACAAATCACACGCGATCCCCAAAAGAACTTAACATGTCAATGCAAATTCATGTGGAAATCCAATTAAGTAATTAAATACAACTTTATTTATTGACCAACTGCAAATAAACAAAAAGCAACAACACATTTTAATTTTTTTAAATAGTACCCCAATGTGCAAACATTCTCGCACCACTAGCTATAGTTGTGCTAATCGATCAAAATCTCAGCCAGCTATTACAACAAATTCGGAATGTACCAAGCTTTGAACCAACCAACGAACGTCAACAGAGCATCATTTTCGGGGCTATTAAGATACAGATGTCAGGAGATGCGCAGAACCTACTACAAACTAGCATGGAAACTTCCGTAAGTTCTGCGACTATGTTGATGCTAAGATGCTCGTTTTTTGTAATAAGTAAGAATTATTGGGTAATATAGAAAACACAAAGTTGTATACAAACTCAATGACAAATACAGTAAATAGTCTTATTCAAAGAAAATTACCTGATAGGTTCTTTATAACTCTTGCGGGACATGATATCTCAATAATTTTAAAATTAAAATAAGTTGTACAAATAGAAGGCTATTATGAAGAAATAGACCATGCTATTAACATTAAAGTGGGAAAGTCTAAATTTGTTAATACCATAAATTAAATAAAAAACTCTCATCCCCAACCTACTAACCAATATTATTCCAATCAATCAACCACTGAATTTTTACTCAAACAGACCAAACGAGAACCAAACTCATTCACAACCTCCTTCAAACGGTCAAAACAAAGGACTAATGCAGGAATTCAGAATTTAAAACCAGGACAAATAAACGATGAAAATAATTATAATCGAAATAGTTAAAATCGACGGGGTTCAATACCAAATTAACCTTTCACACGTATGCAGGAGAATAATACTGACTCACGAAAAATGCAGGTTGATGAACATTATCAACAAATAAACTCATTATACCTCATTACAATTTGCTGTAAGGCAGAACAAACGGTGCTATTATTGATTATATAAGGGGAATAACAATAATAAGCGAAATATCATTTAGAAATAGAGATGTCATTCGGAATCAAAATGCAGAAAAAATTTCAAAATATGTTTTAAAATGTTCTACAAATGAAATAAATTACGCCATAAACATCGAAATGATTACTGGAAAATATTACAGAATTGATCATCGAAACGATGAAGAAAAATCCAAACTATTAAACTTACTAAGAAACTTCAGTGACATATAATATCGGGAAAGTGACATTCACGGGCATTGTAAAGAACGTAATTAACATATAGCAGTGAAAGAACGGTCCTTTTGCTTATGAAGAGAAAATTAAATAGCAAATGAAGGGTATGTTTAATAAATTTAATTCGTCATAGCCAATCACCCTACTGTAGTCCATTGTGGGCAGTCGCAAAACAGAAAGAAAGCTACAGGGAAAGATAGTTTTGACTTCTTGTAGATTACAGAGGACTAAGCGACAAAATTATTAATGTCAAATTTCCAATCCCAAATATGGATGAAATTTTGGGAAAGCTCGGACGATGTTTAAATTTCACTACAATTTATTCAGTCAAATGGCTTAGAAATCTATTAATAAAACAGAATTTTTTAACCTAGTTAGGGCATTTTGAGTATACCCGGATGCCATTCGGACAAAAAATGCACCGGCTACTTTCCAAAGGTGTATGTAACAGGTTTTGACAGAATTAATGGGCAAACACTGCATTGTATATTTGGATTTTTTTTTTCCACGTCTCTTGAAGAACATATAAATTCTCTTAAATTGGATTTTGTATAACTATGGCAGACAAATTTAAAACTACTTCTTCACAAATGTGTGTTTTTGAAACGAGAACCAAAATTTTTGTGTGACATAATAGGGGCAAATGGTGTAAACACAAATCTAAACAAAGTCAAAGCAATAAACAACTTCCCAATTCCAAAATCCCAGAGAGAAATTAAATCATTTCTTGGCCTTTGTGGTTTGTATAGCAAATTCATCCCACAGCTCGCTAATATAGCAAAGCTTTTGACAAAATGTTTAAAGAAAGGTAAGGAAAGTTAAAATAACTGACGACCATAACATCAGGCCATTTAACAGATTAAAACAGTTAATCCTTAAAGATGCGGTGTTGGTTTACCCAGACTTAAATAAAAATTTCAATTGACGACAGATGCTAGCAATGTAGCATTAGGAGCAGTACTTTCTTAAGTTAGTAAACCTATTATTTACATCATTAAAACGGTGATACAGCACAATCAAATAAGAGTTTATAGTCATAGTATGGGCAACAAAAACATTCAGACCATACCCGTACGAAAGAAGGTTTGAAATACTTAGTGATCATAAACCATTAGTTTCACTTAGCAATATTAAAGAACCAAATGTGAAACTCCAAAGGTGGAGGTAAGGTTAAGCGAATACGACATCGAAATAAAATACTTAGAAGGAAAATTAAGTCATGTATCGGACGCATTATCCAAAGTCAAAACTTACGAAAACTTTTTCGAAGATGTTACACAAGGTTCTATACATAGCGCTAATTTACATAATTTACGATTTTGAAATTTGCAACAGAGCAAAAATAGAACAGAGAAATGCATCGCATACACTTAAAATTACGCCTGATGTCGGAAACTGTAGAGAAATGTTTGTGGTTGGCATGTACTCCATAAAGAACCAAAACTACCTGGCATGTGTTGACTTATATTTTAAGTTTACAAGTATAAAAGAGTTAAATGGGAAAGATTGGATGAAAGTCAAAAGAGGACTTATCCGTACATTTAATAATATAGGAAAGCCCATAATTTTAAAAACAGACAGTCGTTAAATTAAGTATTACAAAACCAATTTTCAAAAACAAAAGAAATTAACAAATGTAAATATTCACAATAAATCAAATAAAAAATAGTTGCAAATATATTAAAACCCATTTACTCACACAAACTAACTTTATTGAACAAAATATTATTATAACATGGAAGCTACAAAAATATCACTTTCAATCAAAATTGTGAGGAGAATTATATTATAATTGAAGTTAATAATTTGATCAAAATGTATAATTAAGTAATATCACGTAAAATATTTGTAACTAATATAAACACAGACTACACACAAAATAAGTAAGAAACAAAGAAATCTGAATTTATTAGATTGGAACATTCATAATGACATGCATTATCATCTTAAGTTTAATCATATACCTAACCCATAAATTTAAGAATATTCCAAAAATGTATTCAAATATGTAAGATCGTTTTTTTTATACGCGTGAAGACACGTTTTCTTCTAGGTTTAGAGACGTGACATATCCAGTATTCACCATATTCATACCCACTGTCTAACCATATTTTAGCATCCTCATGCCCACTTTAGTTTACAATGCGACATTTCCAAGTTATGCACCGTTATCCCTTTCTAAACAACTGACCATTCCTTTGCCTTTGGTACATGCTAATGGCCACGTATGCCAGCATAATTATCTCTTATTGACCAGATGGCCATTAATTGTAAGTTTGTCGTAAGCTCACTACCAACCAAACCACTTCGAAAGATAAATAAACCTTAAAAAGTTTCAAAGTTATAAATGTTTTTATTTGAGCGGGACTCAACCACAAAACTTTATATATATATAATATGTAACAATTTTCATTATTATTATATATATGGAATTTTTTTTTATAATCTCTATTAATTATTTTGTATTTTATTTTCTTTTATTTTTATTTTTTATTTTTTTTTTATTTGAAAACAATTAACTTTAGAGTGTCAACTCACGTAATTAAAGAAAATAACCTACGAAAGATTACTTGGTGAAAGCCTAAAGAAAATATAAATATTTCTTATAATATCAACGACACGTCCGGCCAGCTGTGCCCATTTTCACAGCAAGTTTTGTCAGTGATGCAATGGAAACCTACAGCTAAAAAAGACAGGCGTACTTAAAATGAAATGTCTGTGTAAATATAAGTCTTAAGCTAAATCTTATAATAACAAAACTAACATATGAAAGTGAAAATTTTAATAAAGGTTAGATACAAAGAGCAAAATATAAAAATATATGGCAAACCACTGATCCGATGGCATGAATATTTAGCCAGTTCTGCAAGCTATGCCCCTTCTCATAGCTGAGAGTGATCAGTGATTTGCTGAAGATATGCCGAAAGCAAAGATTTGATTAGGGGTAGAGAGATCTCAGACGAGAATACGTGTTCCAGGGTATGTTTTGAGGATACAATATTGTTTGTTACCTATATGAAACGGCTACAAGGTTCTTCGGTGTGACTGCTGTGCAAATGCATACAAAGAGATAGAGTGCGCTTATGGTTAAAATCTTAACTCATATATTTAAAATTGGTATTTGCTCCAACATGCTCCCTCCCTTGGAAGACCTTGGAGCAGAACGGCAATGTTGCTGCAGGCTCTTGTGATCAGACCATTGGCTGTTCGAATGTTGGTAACACGAACGACGCCGTATTTTCCGCCGATTGTGCACTCTACTCGGCCAGTGGAAGGATGTCGTCCATTATTACGACAATGCTGGGTTCTAGATTTTGGGTTTTGGAACACCATTTTCCACGCTCTTGTAGTAGCGAGAGGTAGCTAGAGCTCCACTTGCGCCAAAATGTTTGCTTCATTTGGCACACACGCTGCCAGCAACTCAAACGGTTTATGTCGAGACGAGTCAAATTCGGCTTAACGACGGCAGCAAAGAAGGCACCAATGAGAAAGTGCCCTGGCGTCAGCACCTCCAAGTCGTCTGGGCTTTCTGAAACAAGAGTTCTAAGTTCCAAGAATGTTAGAGTGTGGGTTCCAAAGACGCGATAGAAGTGGAATTTAGCAGATTTTACTGCGGCTTCCCAAAGGTGGAGAACGTGGCGGTATAAACTTCCAATTTATACCAATGTCGATGCAAGCTTCCAATAGTTCCTTGTTCTGTGGTTCACTAAGAAAAAGTTGTCTTAAAGGTGTACTGATAAATCTCTTGAGGGCGGCAATAAACGAAGCAGTTGACAAGTCGGCGACGATTTCGAGATGTGATGCCTTGGTTGAGAGGCAAATGAAGATATTTAGCCTCGTGATGATGGATCCTATCAAGCCAAGCGGATTATAAAACTTAGCAATCGCTGACAAGATTGATCTTTTCGTGGCCGGCTTCTCAGACGACTCATGCGAAAAATGAAAAAGAAAGCTGTCGGAAGTGTTATCCCATGCCAGGCCCAGCGTCTTAGTAACATCTGTGCCGTCATGAAATTTGATCGTCTATTCAAGATCCGAATTCGACTCGACCTCTAAAGCCACGGGCTCATTTGAGCACCATTTCCGAATTGGAAAATGTTATCAGATCACCAATGTAGAAATCCCTTCGAAGAAAGACAGTTGTTGCATTGCCCGAATGGCTAGAAATGCAACTGTGCTACGGCACGCACGTAGCTTCGTGGTAGAGCTGTCCAACTTGTGCACGCAGTGGTGCGGAAAGAAATACCGTGGCAAATCCTTATGCTTGACCGAGACATATGACCCCCAAAGAGATTCGAAACGTCTCAGAGCACGGTTGAATGAGTCTAATAATTTGTCAAAGCTAGTTTTTACGGGCAGTTGTACAGCATATTCACCGGACTGGCGTCGCGTATGTTGCTGCTGGGAATGCTGTTCGCATAAAGCGTCGTCATTCGTGGGTGCGGACAAAGATCCACAGCAGCTATCCACTTCCCAAAACCGTTTTATGATGCTATCCAAATTTTCGGCCTCAGATTGGTACTTGGACTGCTTTATTTGTGCCGGCAATGCGATGGAGAGCGGAGAGCCTACCTGCCACAATTCAACCTAGCCGAGTTTTTTTGCAAAATAGGCAGGTTATCGGCGATCTTAATTTAATAATCTTAAAATGCACAGAAGTTGATTAAAGAGTCTAGCACCAATCAGCAGCTCGATGCGCTAGCTTTTATAAAAAAGCAGATCTGCAAGAACCAAATTATTAGGAATGCTTCAGTTTGAGTGATTTAAATCGAAATTGGGATGAATTTTGGTTATTGTGTGGGTAATGGAACTTGCGAATGAGATGCTGTAGTCCGAGTTACATGAGATGATCTTTATGTCAACCGACTTGTCAGACGGCAGGGACGAGTTCCCGCCGCCTAGAAAGACAAGGTTTGAGCGATGACCTTTGAGTTGAAACTGGTTGACAAAACGAGAGGTCATGGTCATGCGACACCTTCTTGCCAAGAACGACGACATGTCCGATCATATCGGTAGCTTGTAGGTGCACTGCAATTCTTCCCATTTCTCGTGCGTAGATTGGTCAAATTTGGAGGCGATGTGGTCCATTAGCAGTCCGTTAGCGATATCCTGAGTCGATGCCATGTTTTTTAGAGTTCGCAAGTGAGAGCTTATTTTGTCACTTACCTTCTTCCAACCATTTGCAGAACCTTTACTTACGCTCCGAAATGGAAATGTAACAACTTATTATCGCATCTCGCAACAATTTATTCTATAGCCTCGCTATAATTCGAGTCAGAGGTTCAGGTTGCAGAGGTCGTCATTGTTTCCAACTATTGTGTTGTAAAAATCAGGCCAATCGATGTATGCGCCGCTAAATTTCGGAATATGCAGCTCAGGGAGCCTTGTGGGCGGCACTCCATATTTGGTTGAGTTGCGCTCTTCTGGCAATCGAGGGAATGCGGTTGACTTAGCTATGTTTAACTTACGCAGATTGTTGATTTCACGAGAAAGCTTTGATTTGGTTTGGTAGTAGACATCCGAAAAATCTTTCCTTGCCTCACTAGTCAGGACCATCAAGGCCAATTTTTCCAAGCAAGTCTGGGCCGCATCGAAGTCAGCATACATTCGATCAATGCCACTGATGCGTACCTGAATATCTGATTCGCCGAGGTTGGCGGATTCGTCTGGATCCAGAAATTTATGAAAACCCACGAGTTGCCGTAGCGTTTTGGCTTTGTAAAAGTCCAATTCACTAAAAGCCGCCAAGGCTTTGGTTCAGACTTTTGAACGATATCAAATGCTGAGCCCGAAAATGTACAAAAAAGTCCATGTCACTTGAACTGCAGACACGGCTGCCAAATCAATATCAAAGTAGCAATAGAAATATGTTTACGAACATTAAACAAAACGAAATGCTAAAGTTGACTGATCAACGATTTGAACTTAGGTACAGTCTTTTTGCCAAATTATCCTTACACACGCCAATCGATCCTGATGAATTTTATACTGCGGACTCCAAATGCATGAGCAGTATCCAGGATTGGACGTACCAAAGATATGTATAGAAGTATAATAAAACCTAGAACTCCCTTAGCTTCGTTTGCGACAGTGGACAGGTGACTATTAAAACTTAGCTTAGAATCCAGAAGAACACCAGGGTCTCTAACAGCCTTGATGCTTTGTAAGTGTACATTTTCTATGGTATAGCTAACTACATGGGGCATAAACATACACTTAGAATAATTTATACAATATACACAATACAATACAAATCAACCAATACGCTGTATGTACGCTAGAATGATGTAAATAATCATAGTATGATAAAATGAGTTTTACATCATCAGCAGACATAAGTATACGAAAATGAGTTAATACTGAGGGGAAGTCATTAATAAATAATGAAAAAGCAATAGTCCAAGATGGCTACCCAGAGGTCTCCAGAAGAAACTTGAACCAGCTTTGAGGTATGGGGTCTTAATAAGACTCATTGGGCTCTACCCTTAAATACGATAAAATTCAGGAGAGCAATAAGGGAGGAAAACCAATACGGTCAAGTTTTGAAAGTAAAATATTATGGTTGACAGAGTCAACTTTTACTGAAGTCAGTAAAAATGACATCAATTTGCTGTTTTGTTAAGAAACCATCATTAACTAATGAGGTAAATTCTTACAAATTGGTCATAGTGGACCGACTCTTAACAAAACCATGCTGGGCAGGGGAGATAAGAGACTTGCAGAAATGCTGTAGAAAGAAGTAATTAATTTTTCAAATACTTTAGGGATGGCGGACAACTTACCTATGCCCCTATAGTTCGTAATATCAGACTTACCACCTTTTTTGTGGAGAGGAATGATATACGATTCTTTCCAAAGAGTTGGAAAGACAGCCGATTCAA
>SCDZ01001341.1:0-10259 GCA_004143845.1 Drosophila lacertosa
AATAATAAATAAATAATAAATAAATAATAAATAAATAATAAATAAATAATAAATAAATAATAAATAAATAATAAATAAATAATAAATAAATATGATCCATTCAATTAATAAAATATATAAATATATAATAAAATATAATATAATATATAAATATAATAAAAGTATGTATTTAGGAGGTATTGCAATATTTGTGTAATTATTAATTAAACCTCTTACTCAATTTAAACTATATTCCATATTATTTTGGCTTTCTTAAAATACTTATAAAAATCAAAAATAAGAAAACCAAATGTTTCCTTTGTTTAAAAGCTGAATTTATAAGAATTTGTACCAATAACTTTTTTCAACATAACAGAAGCTAATAAAGCAATTAAAGTGTGTAATTTGATTAGAATTTGTACATATATTAAAATAACTTAAGAATTTAATAATTCATTCGCTTATAACTTCTTTATTCTTTATATAAAAAATAATACGAATATTTGTACTTTAAACTAAGGCGAAGGAGACAAACCAAGGTTCGAACCAAACGCAGGTTTTATTTTATTTAATTTTCAAAGTCTCGCCTTGGTTTGAATTATTTGCAAATATTTTTTAAGCTATATATATATATATATATGAATATTATATCTCTGAATAAATCTATGAATATGCAGGCTTTTATATATGAATAAAGTCTTTTCAGGGTTCGAACCAGAAGCTGGAATATATATATAATATTATTATTATATATATAAATATTTATCACTTATGCAGCTAACACAAATCGAATCTCAAAGTCTTTCCTAGATTTCAATTTAAAATCATTATTTAAGCTGCATATTTATATGCGAATATAAATGATATGCATAGGCTTTTATAAATATGTATTATTTATATTATATATGTGTATATATTTAAATGATTTTCCTTGGGTTTTTCCAGGCGCTTGCTATGCGGAATTTGGCGTTCGAGTGCCCCACACCTCCGGCTCGGCCTATATGTATTCATATGTGGCTGTTGGGGAATTTGTAGCTTTTATAATTGGTTGGAACATGATATTGGAATATCTAATAGGTAGCTTACAAATATAAATTATCTATATAAAACTATATATATATATATATATTCCTGAATAGGAACAAGTGCCTGTGCCTGTGCATTAAGCTCAAGTTTTGATTCGTTGACGGGAAATGCGATTGCAAATGCGATGAGTGAGTCCATTGGCACCATATTTGGTAAGTTATAGGGCATAAAATGTATATAAACTATATATAAATATAATACCTAAATCATATTTAACAAAAACTTAAACAAATTTCGTTTACTTTTCATTTGAAATTCGTTTTATTTAATAATCTATATAAAGAGAACTTTTTATAACAAAAGAAGCTTATTTAAGACGTTATGATTAATAATAAATTTATATATAGTATCTGTTTGATTAACACAAAAAAGCTCAAACTATTTTTCGTTTAAATTTTTTTTTATTAAATTAAAAGTGAAAAGTTTTTAAAGAAATGTTATTAGACAAACTTTCTGTAAAAGAAAAAATAAATAATATTTTTATATGCAGCCATAAAAAGTTAAAGTTTAATTAGTTCCAATTCCTTTTCTATATAATAAACAAATAGTTGATTCTGCTTTGGCTTTCAACTGCTTTAAAATTTCAGTTTTAATTTGTATACTTCAAGTAAGTTTTTCATTAAAATAAATAAATTCATAAAAATAATTTACACAAAAAAGTGCTCTGTGAATAAATAAATTAAATAGAATTTTTTTGTTATTTTTGTTTCATTTTTTTTGCAGCCTAACAAGATTTCATTTAAATTACAATTTTAAATTGATTGAATTTTAAATAAAATTTTGTTTGAGACTTAAAAATTGTTTTTCTTTTTCATTCTTTTCTTTTTGCCTTCAATTAAAAAATAAATGATTTTTTCTATTGCAGGCAAACCACCTGATTTTATAGCCTTCGGCATAACGCTGATAATGACGAGCGTGCTCGCGATGGGCGCCAGCAAATCCGTTATATTCAATCACACCCTCAACGCGATCAATTTGGCCACGTGGGTGTTTGTGATGGCCGCAGGACTCTTTTATGTGGATACGAAAACGTGGTCGGAACATCAAGGATTTCTGCCCTACGGCTGGAGTGGAGTAAGTATATAGCATATAGTATATTTATATCTATGTATCTATATCTATATATCTTTATCTTTATCTAAATTTATCTATGTATATATATTAATTTTTATTTAATTCCATATGCATATTTATGTATCTATATCTATGTATTTTTGTATATGTATCTATGTATCTAAAGCTATATATTTTACTTTATCTTTATTTATGTATCTATATATTTTTATCTTTATTTATATGCATTTCTATGTATCTGTATATATGTCTTTATGTATCTGTATCTATGTATCTATATACTTATATCTTTATTTATATGCATTTCTATCTATCTATATCTATGTATTTATGTATCTGTATCTATGTATCTATATCTATATATTTTACTTTATCTTTATCTATGTATCTATACATTTTAATCTTTATTTATATGCATTTCTATGTATCTATATCTATGTCTTTATGTATCTGTATCTATGTATCTATATCTATATATTTTACTTTATCTTTATCTATGTATCTATAACTAAATATGCCTATATATATTTTACTTTATCTCTATCTATGAATCTATAGCTTTATCTAAATCTGTATCTACATATGTATCTATATCTATGCATTTATGTATCTGTATCTATGTATCTAAAGCTATATATTTTACTTTATCTTTATCTATGTATCTATATATTTTTATCTTTATTTATATGCATATCTATGTATCTATATCTATGTCTTTATGTATCTGTATCTATGTATATATATCTATATCTATATCTATATATTTTACTTTAATTATGCCTATGTATCTAAACTAATATCTATGTATATCTTTATCTCTATGTATCTATAACTAAATATGTCTATATATTTTACTTTATCTCTTTCTATGTAGCTTTATCTTTATCTATATCTATATGTATATTTATGAATCTATGAATCTTTATCTATATCTATATCTACATATGTATCTATATCTATGTCTTTATGTATCTGTATCTATATATGTATATCTATATCTTTATCTTATCTCTTATCTATTTCTATGTATTTTCTACATTTTAATTTTTGTATCTATATTTATATATATGTATCTATATCTAAATCTACTTCTAAATATCTGTGTATTTTTGTATCTAAGTATCTTTGTATCTTTCTATATCTATACCTATCTATATACATATATATACATATGTATCTACATATATTTAATCTCTCTTTATCTATATATTTTTTACTTTATCTATATCTATATCTACATCTTTTACCTTGTCTATATCTGTATCTATATCTCTATCTATCTTTATACTTATTTGTATATATCTTAATCCATATCTTTATCTTTATCTAGGTTTTCTCTGGTGCCGCGACCTGTTTCTATGCATTTATCGGTTTCGATATTATCGCGACCACCGGCGAGGAGGCCCACAATCCCCAGAAGAGTATACCGAAGGCAATTGTCGGGTCCTTAATCGTTGTCCTTATCGCCTATGTCAGCGTCAGCTTAGTCCTTACTTTAGTCGGTGAGTCAAACGCTTTTTCAATTTCCCAAAGTTTCGCAAAGTGGCCCAAATAAATATTTAAGTTCAACTGCAAATTATGCAAGTCCTTTAAATTGTCCTCAATTTCCAATTTATAATTGGCTTATTGCCAATTTTGTGTAATTAACTTTACTTAATTGCTGCAATTAGCTAAAAAACATTTACTTAAGTCTTTTCCTTTGTTTGCTATTGTTAAAAGCTGAGTGTTTGTAACTGTAAACTGTATAAAAGAAAAGAGACAGGGTATCTATTAGTCAAGCACTCCCCACTAGAGTACTCTTACTTAGAATGAGGCTATCTAACAAAATATTGCCTGTTCTAATTTTAAATTTGTTAGAATTGAATCATATTATTTTTAAATAAAAAATAAATAAATATTAAAAAAAATACCTAAGTATTTACTATGATAAAAAAAAGGACTAATGTTTGCAGCGGGATTCGAATCCCAGAATAATGTCAAAGGACAGTTTAGCTAGAAAAAGCTGAATTGAAACTTTAAACTAAATAAAAAAGAAAAGAAACCTTTAAATGATAATAGAAATTTAAGTAAAAATAATGTTTGCGATGGGATTTGAATCCCAGAAAAGTGTTTTTAAAAATGGCTGAATAAAAAGCCAAAGATTAAGTGATAATAATTATTTTGAAAATAATTTAAACCTTTAAATAACAATAAAAATCATAGTAGAAATTAAATTTGGAATGAGATTTGAACTTCGGAATGTAAATAAATAAAACTTTTAATAATATAAATCTGAATAGAAATCATATTTGCAAAGGGATTTGAAGACCAGAAAAGTTTTTGGATAGGTTACCCAAAGGATAATTTAATTAATGTTAGTAAGAAAGCGATGAAATAAATGCTTATAAATGAAACCTTTAAATAAAAATAGAAAAAGATGAAATAAATACTTATAAATCAAACCTTCATTTAATAATAGAAATCTTAGTAGAAATCATAAATAAATAAATAAAGGATACTTCAATTAGTGTTAGTAAGAAAGAAAAGGAATTAAATGAAACCTTTATTTAAACAAAGAAGAAAAAGATAAAATAAATGCTTATAAATGAAACCTTGGAACAGAAATCTTAGTAGATATCAAAGGGTTTTGAATCCCAAAAAAGTATCTAGATATGAATGAAGAATAGGATTGAATGATTATAAATAAAACCTTTTAATAATAAAATAAATCGTAGTAGAAATTAAATTTGGATAAGAATTTAAATTTGAGAATGTGAATAAATGAAATCTTTCTTTAATAATAATAATAATCGAAATCTTAGTAGAATTTATGTTTCCAGTGGGACTTAAATTCCAGAAAAGTATCTGAATATGTTATCCAAAGGATTCTTCAATTAGTGTTAGTAAGAGAAGAATGGTTTAAATGCTTATAAATTAAATCTTTATTTAATAATAGAAATCATAGTAAAAATCATAAATAAATAACTAAAAGATACTTCATCATATAAACTTTATAAATGAAACCTTTTTCATAGCTAAAAGAAATCGTAGTAGAAATTAAATTTGGATAAGAATTTAAATTTGAGAATGCGAATAAATGAAACATTTATTTAGTATATAGGAAAGTATCTGAATATGTTACCCAAAGGATACTTCACTAAGTATTAGTAGGAAATAGATGAAAACCTTTAAAAAATAATAGAAATCTTATTAGTAGTGGTAGTCCAAACCCATGCCAAAGGATCCTTCACACATAGTAGAAGTTGGGATGATAGCAAAAAAAAATAGAAAATTAATCCTTTCTTCCTTTCCTTTCCCTTTCCCATTCACAGTTCCCTACGATCACATCAATGTGGGTGCCGCTCTGGTTCAGATGTGGTCCTACGTGAATGCGCCCAAATGCCGAGCTGTGGTGGCGATCGGAGCCACCGCTGGTCTCTCCGTGGCCATGTTCGGATCGATGTTTCCCATGCCGCGTGTGATCTATGCCATGGCCCAGGATGGTTTGATATTCAGGTAAACTTCAGAGACAACAACTGATATTCAAGTTAAGTGATTGAAATATTTATCTTGGTCAGGCAACTTTCTCATTTGTGGCAACGCACAAATGTGCCCGGTCTGGCAACGCTGGGCAGCGGTTTGGCCGCAGCGCTGGTGGCGCTCACCGTTCGCCTGGACATCCTTGTCGAGATGATGTCGATTGGAACGCTGCTCGCCTACACTCTGGTCTCGACCTGTGTCCTGGTCCTTCGCTATCAGCCGCACAGCACGTCCCTGGTGGAGCTGTTGCCCGCCCAGCTGCGCACGCCGCTGGCGCCCGGCACCGCCACCGATCCGCATTCGCGTCCTTCGGAGGTCCTCGAGCCGAACAAGCTGACCATTAAGCGGGTTACGCGCGGCATGTCCGACTCGGATGATTCGTTTATCGATGACAGTCCGGAGGGCTATTTGGGCGGACGGGACGATCAGTTTCTGGTGTCGGATCGCTCCGAGAACAAGTTCTATGGCAGCGTCCACGGCGCACCCACTGGACCCACCGGCCAGGCGACCGCCTTCGATACGATCGGACTCAATTTCATTTCGCGTAAAATTCACGATTATTCGTATTTGTGCCCGGGCTTCTTTCCCTGGATTAATCCCGGTCAGGCCACCTCAGAAACTGGTATGAATGCCATTTCAATCTATACGCTATCTTCCTCTCTCTCTCTATCTCTCTTTTGCTCTCTTGTTCGAAATTTAAATTCGATATCGAAATTGAAATTGAAATTGTTATATTTGTATATTTGTGTATTTCTCGTTGTTCGCATCGCTTTTGTTTTGCCTTCGACGCGCGCGCGACGCAATTCGAATTCGAACTCGAATTCGACGTCACACACACGCACACCAACGCAGGCATGTATGTGACGAAACTAGTTGGAATCATGTTCGGTCTCATATTCTTCTTGGATCTGTTCGCGGCCATCGGTTGGTCCGGCGGCCTCGCCATCTTCATTTATATCATTTTATTTATCGGCATATTTGTGATATTATTGATTATATCGAGACAACCACAGAATAGGTAAAGCCAAAACACCAACAACAGATGTATGTAATTGCTAAACTCTTTGCAAATATTCTTGCAGCGACCCTTCTACGATGTTAATACATTTATTTATCGATATATATATCGATAAATAAATATTTGTCATTTATAGTTTGTCTGTCTGTTTTAAAATTCTTATCTTATCGCACATTGCTGCTGGAGATATTTCTTGTGCTCAAATCGATAATTATCGATTTCTTACACTTGCTATCTTAAATGCATTTTATAGGTCTGATATAATTAGATTACATTTTTTATTATTGTATTGTACCTTGCATTATTTTTATCCAAAATCGATTAATATCGATTTCAAGCTCTTGTTATTAGCATATTTTTAGGGCTATCAGATATAAACCTGAGTAGTATCTTTATTTGCTTCATCTGAAGGTTAATCCAAAATCGATAAATATCGATTTTTAGATTTTGGTTATAACATATTTTTAGGGTTATCAGAGATAGGTTTGAAGAGTGCCTTTTGCTATAAAATCATTACTTGATAAATATATTTGAATATTTAACCAAAGTTTTCTATATTTATCGATTGTTCTGCCAAATAAGCGAATCGATAAAAAATGGAACGAAAATTGACTTATTTGGTTATATTTGAAAATCAATTTTTGTTTTGTATAGAAAAGAAATAAACTTTACTTTAAATCAAAGCTCGTAATCGATTTATATCGATCTTTAGTCAATTGTTTTTAAGCATATCTCCACTATAATAAAAGTTAGAGGGCCCAAATTTGGAATGTAGATTCTCGTGTGCCAAACAAGGAGATTTCTGCCAACTGCAAGGATATTTTTCCGCTTCGGCCCGTCGAAGATGACTTTCCTTCTACGCTATAACTTTCGATAACTTGCTTTGGATTCGAACAATTTGCTAATTGTTATTTAAATTGTTATTTCGCAGATATGCACTCGCGTTTTTAACGCCAGGACTTCCATTTATTCCGGCTATCGCAATAACTGTTAACATTTATTTAATATTTAAGCTAAGCATATTGACCCTAATTAGGTTCACCGTCTGGATGTCCTTGGGCTTCATCATGTACTTCTATTACGGCATTACGCACAGCAGCCTCGAGCAGACCAGCGACGAGCTGGAGCTCCATGTCGACAAGGATTACGTGAGTGAACAAACACAGCTCGAATCCTGTTCCTCATCCTGATCCTCACTTTCCCATTCGCATTCGCAGAGCAAAAACGTCGAGGACAAGGCCGTTTGGGATCAGCAATCTTATAACCAGACACACGAGCCCGTTTGGGCCAGCAAGGAAATCAAACAGAACTCAAGTAAGTGAAAAGCGTTTAATCCTTAAGGATATTCCTGTTGATTTTGTAGTGTAATTAATAATTCCTTAAATAAATAAAATATTGCTTTTAATTACTTGAGGAATTATTTCACTAAATTAAAATATTTATTTTAAATAATTTAGGAATTATGACACAATTAAATAAAAATATTGAAAAATCTCTTCTCCATAAAATTATTTAATTTATACTCAATTTAAAAAGTCTTTGAGCTTTCTTTTGATTGCCATTGACATTAATATCAGAGTAAAATATATTGCTTATAATGTCTTTTATAAGCAAATTAAAACTTTGCTTTATTTTAAATGTTTTTTGTTTGCTTTTTTTAGTTTAATTTAAAAATGTTTAAGCTTAGCATATTTTTAACTTGACTAAATATTAATATCAAATATGCTTCACTTATATTTAATACAAGCCAGCTAAGCTTAACTTAACATTCATTTCGTCCTTTTTCCTGGTCAACACATATTTTATATTATTTAAATATAGTCTGGTCTAAAGTTAATTTTGCTGTTTTAATCATAAATTAATAAATACAATTTTTTGATAATTTTTATTATTATTTTTTATTTTTAATTAATTAAATGAATTTGTTGTCATATTAAAAAGAAATAATTATAAATAGTTTTTAAATATTGCATTACTTTCAATGAAAAACAAGTATTTCACTTGCTTATATAAAAATCATTTTCATGGCATAGAAATTACGCTTTTTATAATTATAAATTTAATTTTTATATAAAATAACTTAAATTTTTTGTTTCTTTTTTAAAGAAATTTTAAATTTGGGTCCACAATTTTTTTCTTATGTTATATGAAACCCAAAAATTTCTCTGATTAGTAAAACGCTTCTTGTTCTTAAATGAAGCTGGACTTATTTGTTTATATTTCAATATAAAATAAATATTTTTATTCATAGCACAGTGATAAAAATTCGATAACTTTAAATAAATGAAGTGAAACTTTTCTCAATTTCAAATTCGATTCAAGTTAGAATTATTTGTTATAATGATTATTTTTTATTTAACATAAGATATTACAACTCATAAAAACTCTAAAATATTATAAAAAGTGTAAATAAGTTGAAATTAAAATATCTTAATATATATCTTAATAAAATATCTTTAATAATATTATTAAAGATAATTTAATCTTAATTTATTTTCACCATCTACATATCTATAGCTGTCTATCTATCCATATCTATCTATGTATATCAATATATCTATCTATGTCTATCTTTCTATATCTATCTATATCTATCTATACCTATCTATGTCTATCTATATCTATCTATCTATCTTTATCTATATGTATCTATATCTATCTATATCTATCTATATCTATCTATATGTATCTATATCTATCTATATGTATCTATATCTATCTATATCTATCTATCTATCTATATCTATCTATATCTATCTATATCTATCTATATCTATCTATGTCTATCTATATCTATCTATCTATCTTTATCTATATCAATCTATCTTTATCTATATCAATCTATCTTTATCTATATCTATCTATCTATCTTTATCTATATGTATCTATATCTATCTATATCTATCTATATCTATCTATATCTATCTATATCTATCTATATCTATCTATGTCTATCTATATCTATCTATCTATCTTTATCTATATCTATCTATCTATCTTTATCTTTATCTATATATGTCTATCTATATCTATCTATCTATATCTTTATAATCTATATATCAATAACTTTTCTCGATCTCCTTTCCGCAGAGCAACGTTTGAGCTATGGCAAGAATGGAGCTGGAGCTGGAGCTGGAGCTGGAGCTGGAGCTGGAGCTGGAGCTGGCGCCCAGAGCAGCTCCCGGAACGCGTCCAGTGGCAGCAAGTCCGGCAAGGAGCCGTCAAAGGGAGCCGCCAAACAAACGGAAAGGGAAACGGAAACGGAAACGGAAACGGGCGCGAGATCTTCGCCTGCTCCGGCTGCAAATGGACGCAACGCGACGGGTCGAACCCTGGAACACCAATATACCGGACAGTTCAGCATGTTCGTCGACGAAGGACAATTCCCGACGTGGGATGATTAAGCGAGGGGAAAGGATGTAAAAACTGGCCCCCTCCCCTAACCAAGCAAGGACACAAACCTTAACCAACAACTAAACCAATAACTAAACTAAATACATATATATATATATATATATATATATATATGTGTATATATAGTTACATATATATATATATATATATATATATATATATATATATA
>SCDZ01001342.1:0-10239 GCA_004143845.1 Drosophila lacertosa
TTTTTTTTTTTTTTTTTTTTTGTTGGCGATTGACGTCTGAATCGCACAATGACACAGCGTGAAAAAAAGAGTGTGTTCAGTTGCCAGGGCTGAAGTCAACTACGGAACAGTGCTGCCCATTTGGCGGCAGGCTCGCCGATTGCCGATTGCCGCAAACAGTGTTGAACAACTGCCAAAAAAAAACTACGAAAATAACACTTACAAAAAGCTGCGTTCACAACTTATCTGTGATAATCGGAAACTTTATTTTTACTATTTAAATTAGCGGTTTAAATAGGGCAAAATTGAGCTTTTTTATTGCTACTTTTTGTGAGCAATTTTTAAGTTTTAAATACTGACAATTTATATGTATTTATTTGCAAACCTTACTTTTAATAGTTTCTCAAAACTATCTTAGTGACAAAAAAATAGTTAAAAAATTATATATTTAATTAACATATACTTTTTTTATATAAATGTGAATAAAGACAAAAAAGTGGAATTTTTTCTATTTAGAAATGTGTTTAATATAAGAGTCAAAAAAAGTTATTCATCTGATTTGCTTCGTTTTTTTATTATTATTATTATTTATTATGTTAATATTTTAAATCTGCCACTTGAATAAAATTAATTGGTATTTTATTTATTTAAATAGGCGAAACAAGATGAATTTTTCCATGTGTTTGATGTGTTTTATATTTTATGTAATTAATGCATAATGTTTTGGGAATTTGTTTAAAAATTGGACTACAAAAAGAAATATATTTAAAGCTAATATTCTTGAATATATAAATACTCATAAAAATCTATTTAATTTACTACACTTATTATTATTATTATTTATTTATATAAGTGGACCTAAAGCCCGACAAGGATGCTTTAATGCAAAGAAAACAGCAATTTTTAAGTATTAATTTATAATAATATATTATATTATAATAATATATCATTTATTTAAATTTATATATATTATTATAAGTAAAGAAGAGAATAATTAATAAATTTTTACAACAAAGGCAACTCTCACAAATATAGAATAGAGTAGTAAGTAAAATAAAGAAATATATTTAATTTAATATAATTAAATTGAAATCAATTTAATTAATTTAATTAAATGTTTTTAAGCCCGTGCAAACTTTGAATTCCTTTTTTTTGAGCTTTGTTCATTTATTAAAAAAAATGGAGTGTCATTGAAAAAAATACTCTTTAACAAATAAATAAACATTTCCAATTATTTTTTAAGCACTTAATGAGTGATATATTTTTTATGAATAAATTATTACTCATATAAGTAAAAAGAAAGCCATATACAAATGCTTAAATTTCACTGCTAAAAAAATCATTTATATCAATAATAAAAAAGCCAATTTAAAATTTTCAGCACGTGCCGAAAATTTGTTTCTCATTCGTATTTTTTTTAAGCCTTTGTTCAATAAAATCGCGTTTTCCTTTGATTCAGTATAAAATTTATAAATGCTGCAGCAAATAAATAAATGTAATGTGCATTAACTGCAATAATGCTTAATGCGTGTCAATTATTGTTAATGCAATTTGAAATGTAAACATCTCGAAATTATGACAATTAAATACAATTTTTACTGCTATATTATTATAATTAAGTGTGTTAAATATGTTTTTAAAGCTCGTTTTCTTTTTTTTTATTGGGTTTTTGTTATTAGTGCTTTATTTAAAAACTATATTATTATTATAATAATAAATAAAGTTGTGTTTTAAAATAAAGATGTTGAAATAAAGACAAAAATAAATATTAAACATTAAATAATATGCATATGTATAACTAAAAAACATAATTAAAATAAAATGACTATTTATGTGTGCTAAAAAATGAATTTAAATATTTTTGTATTAAATAAAATGCATATTTTAAAGCAAAAAAAAAAAATAATATAAAAAAATATTTAAAGTTCTACTTATATGTATAAGTATATTAATAAAAGTAATAAAATAATTATTATAATAAAAACATAAAATAAAGTTAAGCAACGCAATTAAAAAATTTTTTTATATTATTTTATATATATACTAGTATTTCCATTTATAAGTAATTTAAAGAAATCGAAAGCTATTAAAATAAATCTGACAATAACCGATATCCGTTCAAAAATTAAAGCTCGCTCGGCAAACATTTAATTGAAGTCATTTTTACGGCACGGCCACGCCCCCCGTTGGGGACGCCTCCTTCTTTGTGTCATGATCATGTTGGAGAATAAAGATTGTAATCAACATGAAAATCAAGCGGTTAAAAACTTTTTCCTCTCTGTCACACACACACACACACACACGTAATCCCTGGCAGTTTTTCATGCGCGGCCACGCCCACATGCCGCCCCCCCCCCTGCGGGTGAATGCAGCTGGCGCCAGACACGTTTTCAACATTCGCGCGGCACGCGAAAACCGCACAAAATGTCGTAACTCCAAAGAGCAGCCAACTCTCAGCTCCGCAGCTTCCAATTCCGATAGCTAACCCTGCCACGCCCCCGCCCCCCCACCAACTCACGCCCACATCCCACATCCTTGCACATTTATCCTTTTGTTTATTTTTTTTTTTGCTATATTTTTCAGCATATAAATTTTGCGTTCAAGTTGAAAAGTTTCACATACTCCTGTCACGTAACGTGTGTGTGTTTGTGTGTGTGTGTGTGTGTGTGTGTTAGTGTGTGGCGTGCGAGTCGCTAATTTATGTCTGACATTAGAATGCAATCATATTCACTTAAAAAACTGCATAACTTTTCGCTTTTTCGCTTTTGTAATAGTTTTGCCAACAACTTTTACAATTTGTGTACTTTATTTAAGTTTTATTTTGTATAGTGTTTAATTGCTTGTTGCAATGCAATTTGTGGGCGTGCCTGGGCACACTGCACAGCAGCTAATGGCCTTAAAGCAATTGCCTTGCGGCATGCAACATGCTTTTAAATAGATGTGATTATTTTAAATTTGATAAATATATTATTATTATTATTATTAATTGATATCCGAATAAGCCATAAAGACTTAAGCCTTTTTAAATATTTAATTTTTTTATTAACAAAGTTCGCTTTAAAGATTGTTACAAGTTTAATAAAATTTTATTTTATTTATTTTAATTTTGTTTTATTTTATTTTATTTATTTTTTTTTATTTTAGTTTTTTTTTATTTTATTTTATTTTATTTTATTTTATTCTATTTTATTTTATTTTATTTTATTTTATTTTATTTTATTTTATTTTATTTTATTTTATTTTAATTTATTTTATTTTATTTTATTTTATTTTATTTTATTTAATATTACTATATTATTATATTATATTATTTATAAATTATTTATTTTATTATTTATATTTACAGAGTATTAAGCAGTCGAGCCGTCACTAATTATTATTTTATTTAATGTTTCCTTTCTTTATTCCACACGAATAAAAGAGTTTAAAAATATCAATTCGCACTTAACAATTAAGCAGGGTAACTGCTAGTCGTGCATGCTCAATTCAAGCCAGGCTTAACTTGTTGCCGTTAACGTTGTTGTTGTTGTTGTTGTCGTTGTTGTCGCATTGATTTTGTTGTTGTTTCTGATTTTGTTTTTTGAGCCTTTTACCGCATTAATTGCCAACTTTGGCTTTGGGCCCAAAAGCCGCAAACAATGGGACACACACAGGACACGCACAGGACACGCACAGGACACACACAGGACACGCATACAGTGTGGACAGTGTGGAGTGCAGTTTTAAATCAATACAACAAATATCGCCGCTGGCGCTTTTGGTTGCCCCCGTTTAAAATGTTCCGAGTAATTAACACGCGCCGCGTGCAACCCCAAAATGGCGGGGGCGTAATTTGGGGCGTGGCACATGACCGTGCAAATGTGCAGCGTAAGCGAAGTGGGCCCCTTCCCCCCAGACACGCCCCCTTTTCCATTTACTCGCCCTCTCTCTCTGTCTCTGTCTCCCTTTCTCCCTCCCACGCACACGAGGGTCAAAGACCAGACCAGATCCCCAAAGGAAAAGCAGAGTGCTTAAGCTAAAAGTGCTCGACTAAAAGATACCCATTTAAAAACAACTTTTTTGCTTTTCTTTAACAAAAATGGATTTGATATAAAAAAATAAATATATTTAAAGTAAATATAGTTTATATACAAACTTAATATAGTTTAAAATTATATAGTATAAATGTGTTATATAAACAAAATGATGGAGTTCAAATAGAACAGTTTAATTTTTCTTATACTCTACACTCTCTAAAAAGACATCGACAACAATAAAATACCGAAAAAATTAATAATAATACCTATAATTAATACATAAAATACGAAAAAATTATCTCTGATTAAACAGTTTCTATGTGTACCTATTAATATGACCATGTGTGTACAAATATGTATATCTACAAAAGCATATATAATATCTATACTTTAATATGCACATATATAAAGTCCATCCAAAAGTATCTTTAAGATATGCACATAAATAAATTGTTATCGACTAAATCAACTTATCGATCACATTTTTTCTTAACTTTAACAAAAAGTTAATAGAAAACTTTTCAATAAAAACTTAAGCTTCAGATGCAATTTAAACTTTTGCTCTTAACAAATAATTTCTGCTAAGAAATAGTTAAAAAAAAACTTGGCTTAAAGAAGAGAATGAATAAAAATCTTGGCTTAAAATAATTTATTATCGATTTCTAGCAAAGAATATTTATTAATTTCTTAAAAACCCTTGCTTAAAATAAAATTAATAAATTAATAAACTAATTTTGGTGAGCAAGAAAATGCTTTAAATAAAAATTTAAGCTTAAGTTTAAATCAGAAATCAAAAAAACTAGTAATACTAAAAAATTATATAAAAATGATACTAAAAATTATATAATTATGTTATAAGATATTATATATATAAGATAATTAGCTATATAAAAAAATGTATTAAATCAATAATTCTATTTTAACGCATGCAAAAGCTATATTATATATTTTACAATATTTTTTTGGAATTTTTTATTATATTGATTTTAGCTTCTTTAGTTTAACGAAGCTTCTTCCTTTTGAAACGTTATAAAAATCGACCCAAGACATAAAAAGTGACTTTAATGAGTGCAGGGTATGGAAAAGTTACACGTTCTCACAGCAGGAGTACACTCTGTGTGTGTGTGTGTGTGTGTGTGTAAGTGTGTGTGTGTGTGTGTGCGTAACTTTTATTTATTGATTTAATACTTTTTCAATTTACTGCAAATAGCCAAAGAAGCTGCCTGCGCTGGGTTTGTGTGTCTTTAGCCATAACTAGCAACTGCTGCAGACGCAAAAGGCGGGGGCGGTGGGGATAAGAGGGGGCGGGGCATTAAAGAAATGCGCTTCGTCCATTTCCCAATCCCAATCCCAATCCAAATTCGCCGCATTCCCATCGACACAAATGCAGCGAGCTCGGCATTAACGACATGTCCCCAGCGAATGAAGCCTTTATATTTATTTTTTTTTTTCTGTTGCCCCTACCAACGGCAGCCGCCCCCTGCCACGCCCACTGGTAATCGCTGTTTGGCCATGGTGGCAGCTTTTAATTCACAATTTAATTTCACAGTTAGTTGCTCAATAAAAACTTTTGCACAGCGAGCAGCGAGAAGCGAGAGTTGAATATCTGTCAGAGAACACCACAGGGTGGTGCACAATACACAGGGTGAACTGGGTGAGGGGAAGGTAGTTCACCTGGCATTTGATGCCTGATCCCATGGTTAAAAGTTGCACGGATCGGACTCTAATTGAAATGTCTCATAATTGTCACGAATCACAAAAATTGTGCGACGAGAAAATGGAAGGAGGAAAAAGAAGGGGGCGTGGCAGGTAGCTTACACATGGCTTATATTTAATTCAGTTTTTTTTTTGTATTCTAGAGTTAATTAAACCAAACTGCAAATGCAGCCAATATCCCAAATTGAGTCTGAATAACAAATTGTGAAATATTTTAGAGTCGCTCAGCTAAAAAAGACAAGTTGCAATTGGATAACAGAGGATAAAGCTGCAGACAGATAAGTATCCAATTAGCATATTCCAATTGGAGATAATTATATGTTAAAGATTTAAATGTAATGCAAACGTGAAAGAAATAAATGTAAATCTATGAAAAGAGTCGACGGAAATTAAGTCGAAAGGAAAATAAGAAAAAAGAATTATAGGAAATATATTTCAGTTGGCAATTATATACATATTTATTCATATATAAACGTCATTAGTCACATTGTCTGGGATTATTTATTCCGTTTCTATTTTTATTTCTAATAAAAAAACAAAAAAATAAATTAATATGAAATCTTTTTTTCTTTTAAATGAATTAAAATAAATGAATTAATGTAATAAAGTTCCATTTATGTTATAGAAAAATTCAAAATTTAATTCATTCTAATTTAAAAATATGGAGTTAAAGAAAAAGAGAAAACGCGTTTCTATTATTTTATTCCATCACTTTATTAGCAGGCTAATAATAATAATATAATAACTTTTAAAGTAAATTTCCTCTTTAGAAAGAGCCTGGATTAAATGCTGAATATATTTAGAAAGCAGTGTAAATAATCTACATTTAAACCAAACTTAATTAACGACTAATTCAACACTGTTAGTTAACAGTGCGTATACGTAATGAGGTCTTAACATAAATACATTTATTAACATATTAGCATTGACTGTTAAAAGAGCCCCATGTCGACTGTTAGTTTGCTGTGTTAGTTAACAGAGCTGAGGGCTTAACAGAGATATGCCTATTAACATGCCTGTTGTCTGTTAAGCAACATTTTTTTGAGAAAAACTTTAAAGATCCAATAAAAGACTATGTAAAAGTTATATTAATTTAAATGAGTATTTAATCATCTAATATTATAATTTTTAAATATAAATAAATAAATATGTTTATGATAATAATTCAGCCTCATTTAATTCTTATAACAATTTAAACAATTTAAAGCTTTAAGCTAATATCAAATCTTAAACGAAAAATAAAGCAATATTATTAATAATATTACAATTATGAAGATTATTTTTAATTTAATAAATAAAATATATATAAATAAATAAAAATATGCTATATTTGTATTTTGTAATATTATTTATTTTATATATATTATATATATATAATAAATCCATTTTTGTAAAGAAAAAGCATTAAAAAAACAGACAAGCAGTGTGCATAAACAGTATACCCCTTTTAATCTGTATGAAGGGTATATGCAAAGTATAAATGAAGAAAAGGAAAGTCATTAAAATGTTCTCTTATACTCACATATATGTAGACAATAATGTTAACTTAAAAAGATCCTCAAAGCTTCCCCTTTACAAACTTTGCGAACAAATAAAAATACACCGCAACCAAAAAAAAGAGCATAAATTAAAAATCATAAATGATTTCATAATGAGCTGCATACTTAGCTAATTTCCCAGCACCGACAGAATAACGGAAAACTTTCGATCCCTACTCGAGGGGCAAAATAATCATTGGCCAGATATATATTTAATATATAATCTGATGTGACGTGACAGGGCACAAAACAATTCCTCCAATTGGCACCAACTGGCGTGGCGTGGGCGGTGGGCGTGGCAACAAAAACAGCTGGTAAAAAAAATATGCAATGAAGCAAAAATTGATTTGATTCAATTTAAAGTTGGACGCTGATTTTCATTTTCAGTTTTCATGGCCGCAATTGTTTGCAATGATTGGCGCATTGTTCAATTGCATTTTCCTTGGTGAGCCACCGACCACGCCCCCCTCTACCCCCTTTCTCCCCATTCGCCCCTTCTACCCCTTTTGCATCTTGTAGGAAACTTGAATTGACGTCTGCGGTTTACCCCTTGTTGCTTATGTCATTTGACTGTGTGTGCGTGTGTGTGTGTGTGCGTGTGTGTGTGTGTGTGTTTGTTTGTTGTGTGTACACCGGCCAAATGTGTGTAACGATCTAATTTACCTTTGGCTAAAAGCTGCCCCCCTCGCCCGTTCCCAGGAGTCTGCCTAACAACCAACTAAATGTTTAGCTTAAAATTACGTATACGTAATATTTGCCCATTGCCCGCATTTGATGCGCCGTAATCAATGCAAGCGGCAACTAATAAGAGATATGTTGCTGAGCAGCAGACAGCGATGGCATTTCAAAGTTTAAAGTGCAATTTGTTGCTTAAAGTTATCTAAAAGGGGTTTTAAAAAATCTATATTTAATATTATTTAAATATTTATTTATAAATTTAAATAAATCGAATTTTACTTCTATTAATTTTTAAAGCAAAAATATATCTTAACTGTTTGCTCATGTTTTTTAATCATTATTATTAGGATGTTCATGTATCATAATTATATAAATACATCAGCTTGCATTTTGTTCATCTCTAAAGTTCAAGTTGAAGTTAAAATTAAAAATATCAAATAAATATTTTTATGCAAAGGTTAAAAAAATTTAAAAAATAAAATAATACCCATATAAGTTTCTGGTCTTATTTTATTTATATATATTTTTTTTTCATATAATATTTTACCAGATTTTTTTCAGCTCAAAAAACTTGACAAATTATTATATAAGAAAAATTAATGGTAAACAATAACAAAAATCTACTCTAAATAATAATTAAGAAGGTTTTTGACTTTATTAAATATTTATATATTTTACTTATATTTATATTTTTACTTTATGAAACAGGTTTTATTTTGCACCTCAAATAATTTTATTCAATAATTTTGACTGAATAAATATATGAATAAGAGAATGTTGCCAGGAAATAATAAAATATTTATACTAAACAAAAAATGAGAATTTTTAATTTTTAAATATTATATTTAAACATTTCATTTGCAGAAGTTTTATTTCTTTTAGCATAAATTTCTTTCCCCTTTAACCTTAATTTTTTTATACATGCACACAATTTTTTAAGGCATAATTTCCATATTGTGAAGCTGAAGGAAAAACAAGAAGTTTCTGCTGTGTTTGCTTACAAGGAAGTTGGTTTGCATATGTGTGCAGCCAGGAGCCAGGAACAAGCCACAGGATAACAGTAATTGTTGTGCTTTTGTCGCCTCCAACACTTTTCTCTCTATCTCCCTGTTATTTCACTCGCTCTTTTCTAATTTCATATTCATTCCAACAAGCTCTCATCATATATTCATATTTTATATATTCATATTTCACATGCTAAATACATTTTTTTAGCAAAGCTATTTTTTTTATATATTTTATTTTAGGTATTTTTTATATGCGTGGTTTTTGTTAGCCCGCGTCAATTGGATTATGCGGCAATTTAAAAATATGTTTAGAGCTCTTAACAACATTTTACAGAGAGATTATTGATGAAAAAAATTAAAATTGAAAACATGTTCACTTTTTTTTTTTATTACAGGGTATCTGCCTGTTTAGCTTGCCAACTGCAGCAATTTCACTTCCACAATTTATTCTTGCACACAGTAAAAAGATTTATACAATTTTGGCAAAGTAAATTTTTGAAACATTTTTATTTGTATTTTTTGAAATATTTTTTTTTTGTTTAATTTTTTAACTTTTACTTTTAACGCAACTGAGGCACAATTGACAATTCCCACAAAAGCAGCTTGCAACAAAGCAATAGAAGAAAAGCTTAGTGGAAAATTAATATTATGAATTCCAATCTTATTTAAATTTAACATAACAAAAAAACTTTTGTATTTATTTGAAATAAAATTTATTTACCCAAACATTCTCCTCCGCTTTCTCATTACCTATTACAACTTGTAGATCGATACCAGATGGACAGGCAATACTTGCCACTTGCCACATGCCACATGCAACCGTTGAACCTGCAACAGAGTTTCGTGTAATAACCATGCAGATAATAATCGGGCAAAGGCCTCGCGGCTCTTTGGTGCATTGTATCGAATGACAGCCACTTAATACTACACCGCGGACACGCCCACCTCCAAAAAAGGGGCGTGGGGCAGCTAATATCCTTGATGCCATTGTTGTTGCTATTATTGTTATAGTTGTTATTCAAGAACTGAATGTTCAATGGCTTTTTGTTCTCCTACTCATTGTTGTTGTTGTGATTATATCGTGTGCATATATAGCTATATATTCCAGTTGAGTAGATTGTAATTTTGTGTAGCCTACTTGGAACACAACATAACAGTTTATACTATCTAAATAAACAGATGGATTAAAGTGGAAGACAAAAAAGAGATAGTAATAGAAAAATTAGATCTTGAAAATTGACTTCGAATCTTGGGCAGAAAAAATAGCAAATAATAAATAATAAATAATAAATAATAAATAATAAA
>SCDZ01001343.1:0-10232 GCA_004143845.1 Drosophila lacertosa
AGAAGATTCCGTTACTTCTTGCGATCTCCTCCTCAATCTCACTGACGCATACAAGCATCAAATGAATGCATGTGTATCAATGTGACTTTTGCTTATATACTATGTATATTCATATTTTACAACACCTATTAAATATACTACTTGCTGTAAAGGATTTTCTATGTATTTTTTAACACATTTTTTTTAAAGACAAACTTGCAGAGCATATTTGTACGCATTGTTTTTCTGGCAAGTGTATGTAGAATGGTAATTGACATTATGTTACCAATAATATAAAGTTAGAAAAAATTATAAATAGTACATTTTTTTATAACTTGAAACTGTGTTTATTTTTTATTGTATAAACAAATAATTGCTACTGTGATAATATACAGTAGACTGCCAACAATTCGATATGACAAGAGGATCGCATTCTTTACGAATTACACGGAAATCTCAATAATTCGAGATTTCGATTTTACTAGGATCAAACATGAAAATTCGTATAAACGGAGCTGTTATATTTCAGATGATGCTTAGATATATAAATTTATTGGAATAAACAAATCAATATAAATACATTTATTTGTACGTCTTACATATTAAAGAAAAATTAAAATATATTAATTTAAGTTTATCACAATTTCAAGTTTGCGTTTAGAAAAAAATCAGCGAACAATATAAATAAGTGAAAACAATAAAAGAAACACAAATTTCAGCATGTGTAGCGACATAAAGGCGACTGTCTACAAAACCTGACGGTGATTTAACTGCAGTTAATTTTGCATACAGAGACTTGAAAATTCAACCAGTCACAGATGTAAAGCAGAACATAAAGAAAAGTACTATGGCAAGCTCTCTTCGCACCCCAACCATATCGCAAGAGATTTTACAAGGTATCGCAGTCGATCCCGTCTTCGTCGTAATGACCTACCAACCCAGCGATAGGCTCAAGGGTCGTGAAAAAAAGTTTTGAATTGAATAACGAATTATAAAAGGTTAAGAAACAAAACTTCAACTTATAACTGGTTAAATATTATTGACATTGCGAAAAAAAATAACGAATTATCGAGGGGTCCAAAAAATTTTTTTCTCAAGAGGACAGCAATTTTTTTCGAATTGTTGAGATTTTAAATTAAGAGGGGGACAGATTATCGGGACTCAACTGCATTTGTAAAAAATCTAGTTTCAAAGCGGCATTGGCCTAACTAATTAGCTTATACGTTGAAATCAATTAATGCAAATTTAGTTTACGACAGTTGCAACCAAGCACAAGTCGTTATTAACTGCGGTAAAAAAAATATTAATCAACCAATTTAACATTCGATTTGTTAATTGGCGCCTGAGCAGGAACCGATCGTCTGTACTAATAAAACAATACATTTTTTAAAGTACGCGTATCGGCATTTAGCCACAACAGAACTAACTGACTTTAAGTGGTCTAAAAAGTAAACGCACAGCAGAACAAAATGATTTTCTAAGTACAAAGCAAACAGTCAAACATGTCAAACGGTTTAGTATAGAGGCTCTCGATCTTCTTAGGCCGTCACATGAAGGTAATAAAAACAAAACGCAAACTAATCTTGGGAACAGCTTTGTATTATCCGTTCGCAGAGGGCATTCGCGGCGTATGGATAGCGCACCCCGAGTAGAAGTTTATCAAGGATTATCAAACAGGAGGAAATTAGCACCATCTGAGATGGCACCTACGCTTACTTTAGTATTGTAAGCTAAATCTAAATATTTAAACAAAAACAAATTTAAAAAAATAAGTTAATAGAAAAGTGAGCCATTGTTACCCAGCGTAAACACACACATATTAAAATTTTAAGGCACAGTATAATATAGGCAAAGCCATATATAAACACAAGTTGTATAAATATTTTCGTTGGTGTGATGCCATTTAACCGAAAGAGTCTAATACACTATAATCAAAAATAATAAATCTTCTTTGTAGTTAATTGACAAAATTATGTTTCTAAATCATCTTAAATTAAGTGGCATATAATTTAACAATTTTGAAAACTGTTCCTATAATTGCATTTATTCATATTTTATATTTCATTTGTCCGATTTAATTATTCAAACATTTACATAAAAATATAATAAAAAGAAGTTAACATATTTTAAGTAACACAAATCCGAGCAACCATATCAGACCTCCCGTAATAAACAACACATACGATTAAAGTGCACAGCAAAGACAGTTACAAAAACAACATTTTTTTTTGTTTTTTTTTTCTTATGAGACTATCAATAAGTATACAAATCTTGTAACTAACTAACAGTTCATTTGGACTGTAATGTGATTGCACAACCCTAGAGTCTATTGCAACCTTGTTAAATCTCTCGCGAAATTGTTGGGCTGCGAAGAGACCTTGCCATAGTTCTTTCCTTTATGTTCTGGGATTACATCTCTGACTGGTTGAATTTTCAAGTATCTTCGTATGTTGTCGTTTCGAACACACCACGGTGCCCCGGTGATGGTTCAAAAAATCTTTCTCTCTGGATAATATCAATATTACTATTGCTAGCATTCTCCCATAACCGGGAGCCATAAGTCGAGATAAGTTTTAGCACAGAATTGTAGAGCAGGACCTTGTGGTCTAGACTAAGAAGCGAGCGAGCTTTAATAAACCAATGGAGGCTATTGGCTGTCAGTTTTAAACGTGTTCTCTTAGCTTCGATGTGACTGCACCATGTGAGTCTTTTATCGAGGTGAACTCCTAGATATTTCACTTCGTTTGCTTGCGGGGTCGTCTTTGTGCTGAGGTCTTCTTTGCTTGCTGTTCAGTGTTCGGAGTTATGAAGCTCTCCGCAAACTACACTCACCGCTCGCAGTGTACAGTACGATCTTGTATGGCTATATTCTTGACAATCCTTACATTGAACTGGGCCTTGGGGTTTATGTGGCTCTTCTACTGTTATTCAATGGTGTAGTGGGAACTAAAGTTTGTATATTGGGTGCACTTTGTTTTTCTTTAAGGATTTGTTTTCTGATTTTAGTTCAACCGTGAAAAGTGGTTGCGGCTTCCTATCCATGTTTAAGATGTTAAAGACTGTCTTAGCACTAAATCCTATTTTTTGTAGTTACTTCTGCGGGTGTTATATCAGGCTCAATTCCCTTTAATACGACTTGCAGCCCCTTGCTGCTTTTCAGTTGATACGTGTAGAAGTTCTTTTTGGTGTCGTTTAGATGCTTCAATAGTACTCTAAAATTATTTTCAGACTTCGTTTAATTTTGGTATCATGTATACTGCCTTTGACAAGGTGAATTATGTGGAAATTGTCCGTCCGTTATTTTGTTAACAATAGCACTGGAGCTTTTCTCTCTGATATATATGGGGGTGGCGTTGGCTTCCTTTCTTCAGCTACAGAAGGCAGATCGTCAGAGTTGTCTGTCAGAATTTCAAATCTGTTAGTATTAGAGGGATTATCGCCCGTAACTAGGCTGGAATTACCACGGGTAATTTTTGTCTTAGAGTTTAGGGGCTCGACTTTCTTTTAATGTGAATATAGCGATCCATTCCAATCTGCACGGTTGGCCTAGTTTTTTCATTGTTTATATTTTGTTCAGATGACAGCTCTGCGGTCGATGCAATATTTTTGGCTTGGTTTGTTTTGATCGGTGACTCACAGATGTCGTATTTTGCAGTCGACGGAATCGAGCGGGCAGTCGATACTGTTGCAGTTATTGTTTTAGTTTCTGTTGCGGTCAGCAAAGAGATTGAGAGAGAGAGGGTGATTGATCGCAGCCGATCTGAATTTGCATTATTATTTTTTCGGTGGGAGCGGTTGCTCACGTTTCTGCTGGCTAAGCATGTCTTTTTGACTCATCGTCTAAGCCGAGGCTTAGTTTATTAATTTATTTATGAGTTTATTGGTCTTTTATAATTTAATTAATTAATTGTTTTCTGTGATTTCATCACACTATGCGTCTTTTCGCGATACAGAGTAGTTTTTGAAAGAACCTCTCACTACACTGTTGAGTTTCAAAATTGTTTTCCTGGAGCACAATTAAAATCACGTCTGCATGCGACGAGGACAGTGATATTTATGAGACATAAAAGTCAAAAAATGAATAGGAATATAATGGAGAAAATATAACGCTCCCAAAGATTTCACCAATGAGACAAACCAAGTCATCGTTCCTGAACATGCTAGAAACTTAAACTGCTTAGTTGGGCTACCAGATATTGTAAACGGTATTCGCGATATTCCCCCTGGAAAAAGGCATAGACCGTATTTCGGAAGCATATTGTGCTTACCAAGGTACACTGAAGAGTTTTGGTATTCTACAGACTATTCGTTACAAAATAACAGGTGATGCTGACATAGGACCTATAAACTGTTTGGCTATATAAAAATGATTAACACTTCATTACGCCGACAAGCGCGATGTAACCATCCTAAAATACCAATTGACCACGTTAGTACAAGTTGCGAACCAATCAGTCATAGATTTCTACAAAGTCTTTTGTAAGCATCTGTCACTCATTTTAAACATTATCGTTTTTAGGGAATTGGGTGGAGAGGCAAAATAGATAATTACCAATATGTACAGAGATAAAGCTGTGGACGCTTTTGTGCAGGGGTTGCAAGGTGACTTATCCCGCTTGTTGGGAACTAAAGAATCAACAAAATCCAACGGACATACCCTCAGCATTACATTTGTGACTTAAGCTGGAAAAGCCAACCATCCATTCATTGTACGCAGCAACCGAAGCGCAGAATAAAAATTTCAGAAATCAAATCATGGAACCCATAACAGCACCAAGAACTATTCAATTTTTGACACCACAGCTACCTTTACCCCACCCCACACTGCACCAATACTAAGTCAGTCATCCTAATTCCTAGACCTTCAATGTTAAATGACTTTGTCTTTCGCCAACCTTTTTATGCCTCGTAAGTTTATCAACCATTTAACAGAAACCAACAACGGAGTTCACCACCACGTCCTACAGCACCGAAACCTCCAACACGCCCATAGCCAATGGATATAGATCCCAGCATAAGGAGTAGACAGTTCAATTATATAAATAGACCCAATAGCAAACTTGGAAATCGACCTCCAGGTGTAATACCAGCAACTGGAGATGAAAGACAGAGAGATGACAGATTACCAACAGGCAATGACAAGTTACGAAAATACAAACGATTTCGAAGAAACAACCGAAGGGTAGATACAAATAGAATAAAGACCAGATTAGCTAATAAGCTTTTTTATTAAATGTTGCAATTAATACAAAAGTATATTTCAGAATTTAAATGCAGCTGACGAGACGATAGCGAAATTAAATCAAAAGCATAAGGGCATGAGCACTGAAATGCTCAGATCAAAGAGAGAGAGAGAGAGATAGAGAGAGAGCGATAAAGATAAAGCATAAAGCAACTAGAAGAATTACAGTGGGTAAAGTCAAACGAATTTTTTGACGCTTTTGAAACTATGATAATTAACCGATGAAATATAAAGTTTCTAGCTGAACTGCGGAATCAAGCAACCAATACAGATTAAAGTAGGGAACTCAACTCGCTTTATTACTAGCCCCGGCGGTGTCAAAAGCTGTAAATATTTCTGGACTACATCCTCTTATTCTATCAAATAGCTTCGAAGCCCATCACTACCCTCTTAATAGAACTGTCAATTAACGTTGATAAAAGTCATTTCAGCATGGAAAGAGTAGGAAGAGTTGATAAGGGCCTAGGGTAAGTCTCAGCAGTTGCATTCTTTCCTGTATCAAAAACTCAGAGAAGCTTGGAAGTTCTAAGGGACTATACGGTTTGTACCGAGATTTCCTTTTCTTTATTCTGTTTTGACGTAGTCACAAGACTGTTTAGTAGATTAAAATATTAAAGTAGTTTAGAGCGCACGTCGGAAGCCATAAGTTTATAGATCATTCTTTGGGAAAATGCTTATGTCTTATAATGTTTGCTTCTGGGTTTGCAACGTTATAAATTGTGGATAGACCATCGAAAGACGTATCATAAATTAAGTTTCTTCATATATCCATTATAATGACATATTTGTTGTGTTGGGTAATTTTAATATTCCAAACATTTTGTGGTCATTATTCAAATGTTGAAATTATGTTATACCTTAAGGCCACTTGACTTTTTAAATGTCGTTGTTTCAGATCAATTCGGTTTATTTTATTTTTATTTTTTATCAATGATCACCACAATGTTTATGTCCCTGGGACCTGCCTTTTATCCGTCTCCGAAGATATGCACCACCCTACTGTAGAAGTTGTATTATATGATTGCAAATCTTCGAAGCAATATTCATCAACTTCTAACAAGCCCCGACCTTGTATTCGTAGACAAAATTTTTTCTTTCCCTTATGCTTGAATTTCCCAATCAGAGGAATAGTCTCTGTCCCGCTAATATTATTTTTTGAATCCTTAAAACATTGTTTTTTCGAGTTCTATAGTTGCTCTCAACATATACTGTGCTGGGCCAGACAATATTCCAGCTAGTCTTCTTAAGGAGTGTACTGGTTCCCTACTTGTTACAATTCATATCTTGTGGAAATTATCGTTTTTAACCAAACCGATGTCATTTATACTGACTTCAGTAAAGCTTTTGACTCTGTAAATGATGATAGTTTACTGCCAAAATTTGACCATATTTGTTTCCCTGTCTGACTGTTGTCTTGGACTTCGCAAGAGAGTTTTATTGAGCTCTAATGATTGATAGCTGGTCTAAGTATGTTCTGGAGAACCTGAGGGTAGTCATCTTGGACCTATTATTATCATATAAATGACCTCTCCTCGGTAATAGCTCATTCTTATATAATTATGTATGCTGATGATGTAAGACTTATTTTATCGTACTCCGAATATGAACATCATGCTTGCTTGCAAAAATATTTAAGTTCTATGCAACTTTGGTCTTAATCCAATCAGATTTATTTTAAATGTTTAACATATATGTTTATGATGTAAAGTCGTACTATACCCCAGTTAGTTGGTTATTCCATAGACAATATTCTTTTGCAACGCATAAAGGTTGTTAAAGACTTTAGTGTTCTCCTAGATTTTAAGCTAAGTTACAATAGTCACATATCCCCTTTTGCAAACGAAGCTTAGGAGTTATCGGTTTTATTTAACATTGGTGAAAGGATTTTAACGACCCATTAATCACAAAACCACTGTAGATTTCTCTAGGTCGTCTAATCTTGGAATACTGCTCGTGCATTTGGTGTCCGCAGTATAAAATTCACCAGGATCGGATAGAGTCAGATGAAAGACAATTTTTGCTTTTTGCCTTACTGGGACTCAATTCTTTGTTTACCATCGAACTAAAACAGACTTTTACTTTCTTTCGTCCCCTTCGTTCCTTTTCGACCTACTGGAAATTACCATCCTCTATTTTTATCTACACCTTTCACAATTAATTTTAGATACAATGCACTTAGTATAATTACTTTTATCAGGTTTTCTTCTCCGAAATCTCTACTTTTAATGATTATCCTCAGCTATGAGGGCGGGGAAAATGCGCCATGCATTTCTTGCTGCCGTCGCTGCAAGGGTTGGGCCTATATACACTTCGGAAAAGCTTTCGCATTACTTCAAAGTGGAGCCTTTATGCTCGGTGCGCTATCGTCTTTTATCTGCGTCCAGATTACCCACTTATGACCTTTCATCTAGGTCCGTTTTCTTTTGACTTAATATTTCTCCGACATAGGCTGCCACCTCCATCTTCGTTGTGATATTTTCCGCTGTTGTGTCTCCGACCTTTTGCGAGAGTCGGCGTCGCTCCTGTGTAAAACGTTGGAAGATTGTGTGTTCCGCGTTGCCGATTTCGGCATCTCCGTACACAGAGCCAGCTTCTGTGCTTTTTCCTATCAAGTGTAGGAAGGTGCTAAAGTACCCGTGTCCTGTCAGCATTTGTGTGATATAGTAGACAACGTCACCATGCTTTCGCTGGGCCCAACGTTTGATCTGTGGTAAAAGCCTGGCTGTCCATCTTTCTGTGCGTTCGTCTGCCCATCTGTCTTGCCATGAGTCAAGTGTTTCCTTCCTGCATAATTGTGTGGCTTGTCTTGTCGCTCACCCCGATTGTCGTAGCTCGTAGATTTTGTTTTTTTCTCTGGCTAAGAGATCTATTGGGATCACCCCTGCTATGACCAATGCTGCTCCACCATACTCCCGGAGTATGGAGTTAGTGATATCCATTTGCAGCCCCCTCCTTGATTGGATTGGTCCTCCGACATTCGCCATCAGCCTACTGAAAGACCTTGTTATCTCCGCTGCCCTAGTTCTTGCGTACTGTAGATGCGGCCAGAATGTCAGCTTTGTGCCTAGTCTGACTCCTAGGTATTTTATGGCCTTTTGTGTCCTTATAATGCGGTTCGCCACTCTCTTGTTGACCTCTACCTGGACGCGGCTTCCGGTAATTAGTAGCAGATCTACTTTTTCCGTTGCCAGCTGCAATCCGTGGGTGTCCAGCCAATCCTTGACTCGCACCATCACCTGTGTGAGTTTTCGTTGCGCATATTCGGTGTTGCGCGCTGAGACTGTGGCTATGTTATCTGTGTATCCAACAAGAAAGGTGTCGTCAGGCATTTTTAGGCGGAGAATTTCGTCGTAGCTTATGTTCCATAAATCTGGCCCAAGAATAGATCGCTGTGCAGCTCCGGAAGTTATATTAATACATTTTTGCCCTGCTCTGCTGTGGTATATTAGTCTTCTGTTGTTGAGGTAGCTGTTTATTATACGCATCTAATATTCGGGGTCATGGAATCGTCTTTCAAGTGGTTCAATCATATTTGCCCTCTTGACGCTGTTCAACGCGTTTTTCATATCCAGCGTTGCCTGTATAATTATGGGTCTCGAGAAATGATTACCCTGTTGGCTCATGAGCGCTTCGTGGACCGCCACTTGAATAGCTGCGATTGTGGACCTACCTGGTCTAAAACCGTATTGTTTGGGTGAGAGGCCACCAGCTCTTTCGATTGCCGCTGCGAGACCAGGCTTGATCAGCTTTTCCAGCAGTTTTCCAACTGTATTTAGCATACAGAGTGGGCGATATGCGGAGGAAGTGGTAGGGTCACCTTTTCCCCTACTGATTAATACAATCCTCTTTTTTTCCAAATATCGGGAAAGTCTCCATTCGAGAAACATGCATTGTACATATTGAGCAGTATACTGGGTCGGCTTTCTGCAATTGCTTTTAAAACATCTGATGGGATGTTGTCGGGTTCCGGAGCTTTCTTGTTCTTGAAGCTGTTTGCTGCTCTGACTAGTTCCTCACTTGTGAATGCTTCAATGTGATCTTCTATTAAATGGAATTCCAGGTCTCCCTTCGTGCGTGAGGAATAGGGCTTTCACTATTTTATCCATTTGCCATTCCTCTATATCTGGCTTACGTTTTTTGTCATAAATTTTTTCATTACGATCTTGTATCCCAGGCCCCATGGGTCAATGTTAACGTCTTTGCATAGTGCTTTCCACTTGTCCCTCTTGCTGTTGCGTATGGCTATGTAAAGGTCTTCTTAGCTTGCTTATACTGTTGCTCCTGTATCGCGAAAGCTTTTCTACGTGTTGCCCTGGAGAGCTTACGTCCCCTTCTTATGCATGTATCTCTCAGAAATCTGATTTCATCCGTCCACCAGTAGACTTCCTGCCCAACTCTGTGTGAGTTGCCAGTTTTGGGCATTGCGACATCACAGGCTTTTGTAACATTGTCATCGTTTCGTTGACAATGTTGGGTGTCTCGCGGATTTCCATTGTCCTTCTCTCAAGCTCATCAATAGGAAGCCACTTGTTGAAGCATTCGCATTCATTCTTCGTCTAACAGTTGGGGTATTCGCATTGTTAGTCATAGATCCTTTAAGTTCGAAGAGCGACCTCGTGGTCGCTACCATTATATGTGTCAAGAACTTTCCGTTCGTCGAATTGATGCGCCAAGCATATGTATACTGCTCGCTGATTAAGACCAAATCAGCTTTCAGTTCCAATACAATTTGCGACAGCAAAGCATCTGCTGTGCGGCTTCGATGTAGATTTGCCTGCAGTATAATCATTTTTCAGCCTTTCCGGAACTGGCTTTGCAGTTGATCGAGCCTGGAAAGTGGTTTGTCTGATTATGTCCCACCTGTGTACATAGACAGCACTTTGGTGCTTTTGTACATCCCTTCATTTTGTGCCCGGTTTCTCCGCATCTCATGCATAGGTCTCTGCTGTCTGTGCCCTCGCAGTCCCACGCCTAGGCACTTGAAACATCGCTTGATCTCAGTGCATTGCTT
>SCDZ01001344.1:0-10227 GCA_004143845.1 Drosophila lacertosa
GTATATGTATATGTATATGTATATGTATATGTATATGTACAATGTATATGTATATGTATATGTATATGTATATGTATATGTATATGTATATGTATATGTACATATATGTACAATGTATATGTATATGTATATGTATATGTATATGTATATGTATATGTATATGTATATGTGTATATGTATATATATATGTATATGTACATATATGTATATATTTCGTTAAAAAATATCGGCTCGACTGTATATTTATATGTATGCATATGCTTATGCTATACATATGTATGTACATGTACATGTACTGTTAGTTATAGTACATAAATTAGATAACTGTATATTAACTACATACACATATATAGTTGCATACCAGTCAGCAGCTTCCATTGTGAGTCAATTCATTTCGGAATGTAATATATCATGCATCATCAACGGTCTGAACTCGGAATTTACCGGTAAATACGCGCACATGATTTGGCTTATTGCCTCTAAACATGAACAATAATTGAATATGAAAGTCTATGTGCGTCCATACATACATGTATATGTTATTATTTAGGTTATTCTTTGATTGATAAACACTTGCTCCTTCACTTCTGGTATCATATTTACGTAGATAGATTTCTTAACGGCTTGAAAATTATTTAATTTTAAATTTACATAATTGTTTCCATTACGAAATGCTAGTAGCATGAATTATTTATTTATTAATGTGTATTTACAGAATTAGTTCGACTTTTTAAGATTATATTTTGGTAACATCCAAACTGTGTAGGAAACTTCACACGAACTACTAAAGGCAAATTTTGTGAAAATTATGCTAAACTGGCGCATGCGCTATTGGATGCGCTTTTGATGTAAACATTAGAAATTTGACCTTAGTTCATTCATAAGAACATATGCATTCTGGGAGTGATTATATTGGTTTTTTTCAATCTTGTTGTCTAGACTATATTTTCACTTTTTTTTTTTTTTTAATTCACCGCCTTGTATCCCTGAGAATCTAATATAATATGAAAGCAAATTAATTAACTGCAAATATATCAAAAGCAGATGGCTTAGATGCAGAATGTAAAAGACTTAATTTGACTTATTACTAGTTGGACTGGTTCTGAGCAATCTCTGTAATGTAACTTTAAAGAAACCGTTTGGAAATTTTGCGACACTGACAGCCAGTTTCACTAATTTTTTTTTAAGAAATAATTTTAAGTTGCACTGTTGTATAGCGGTCTTATAATTTAATCGCTATATGAACGATAAATCAGCAAATATCAAGACTTGAATTTGGAATACTGGCAAAGACTTTTTTCCGCGATCGCAGTGTGTAAGTCAGCCACAGCAAGCAACTAAGATCTTTAGCTGTGCCTGAAAGTTTAACAAATACATTTCATAAAAACAAAAAATAAAAATATATTTTCTAGCTTTAAAATGTTCATTTGCTCCCAAGCAGGGCGTTCGATCAGATGAGTTTTGGTCTATATACATAGACATTTGAAGATTTGGTCCTATAATCCTCAGACCAACCCCTCGATCTATTTGTGATCCGTCGGTATACCACTGCAGGTTTCAGCGGCTACTACAATGGTTGCCATTATCCAATTACCTACGGTCTGGAATAAAATTCCTAAATCTGGCCCCGAGGAAGTGTTTCGTGTTCTTATTGGAAGGAACTGTTTTAGTTAGACAATCTTGCACAGTGTCTACTAACAACGCAGTTGTGAGTTTTATTTTCAGAAAACTCAAAGACTCAGTTTCCATTATGTAAAAATGCAGTGGAATCAGTCCGATGACCATCTCCTATGCTGCAGTTAAACATGTAAGCACTGCACCTGTAAGTGATAGTGCTGAAGTTTGCTACAGTTTTGTATAGCAATGATCTGTTGAACCATCTAATGGGCTTTTAGTCTAATCCCCACGTTTTACCAAAGAGTCTATCTAGAGTCAACGTCATAAATACACGAGATATTACATTAACATAACACTAACAAACATTAATCTAAGACAAGCAAAACACATTACGTAAACAAGAATACGGCCCTGGCATTGCCAAAGTCAACGTGACGAAGCACCTGAAATGGCTCAGTCTATCTTTCATACAATTAAAGTTACTATCACGACCTGTTATTAGCAGTTGATCGATATTAATTTATAATTAATATTTTGGGGCATTTCAGGGAAATTGAGCTCTTTGCGATATACTTCTCTTAAGATTAGACTGAACCGAGGGGAATTAGTAAAAGTATGGCATCATACTCACAACGGAGGCCAGAGAGCTCCTTGTAATAAAAAGGAGCCTACGAAGATCTCAAAACCCATGGGATCGACTTCTGTGGAATCGGGCAGCAAATCGAAACTTGCTTAGTCAACTTAGAAACGATTTCTTTGAGCAAAAGGTGGCATCAATGGACTATACTATTTAGGCAAATTACTTACTGTGGAAATGCACCAAATCTCTGAAAAGACAATAATTTCGGCACGTTCCTGTTCGATGTCCTACAGGTAATATTGCTCAGATGATGAAGAACCGGCTATCGCATTTGCACAACATCTACAAAATCGATTCACACTCTACAAATTTTCTACTACGGAAGAGGACGGCATAACATATAACAGCCTACGTACACCGTTGCAGATGGCCCTCTCCATAAAGCCAGCTAGGGTTGAGGAGATTATAAATGTTATTAGATCCCTACCAAAACACAAGGCTCCTGGCATTGACAGAATCTGCTACGCCACACACAAAGCCCTCCTAATCCGGGCGATCGTCTACTTGGCCTTTGTATTCATCGCTATGCTACAAGTGCAGTTCTTCCCAAGACAATGGAAAATTGCAACTATTCTGTTTATACATAAACAGTGTCGTATCGGCCAAAAAGCCTTCTGCCCTCTCTTTCAAAGGTGTGGAAGAAGCTTATTGCCAACCGTATTAATGCCATCATGAAGCAAACCAACAATTTGGCTTTCAAGAGGGACATGGCACCGTGGAACTGGTCCAAAGGTTGGTGAAGCATATTCTATAGGCCTTTGACGACCTTGAATACTCCAAAGCAGTATTTATTAATATACAGCAAGCATTTGATAGGGTCTGGCATGTCGGACTCTTTTCGAAAATCAAAAATTATTTGCCAGCACCGTACGACAGTTCAAGATGAAGGTAAGAGAAACGTACTCTGCTACTTATTCAATGAAAGCAGAAGTTCCGCAGGGCAGTAATCTTGGGCCGCTTCTTTACTCGCTATACACCGCCGATACACCCAGCCCCAGTCTTCAACATATGATCCCCAGGCTATTATTGCAACTTATGCAGATAACATCGCTGTCATATATAACTCTAAGAGTCGCGTTGAAGTAGCTTATGGTCTCCAGGGGTACATTAAAACACTTTTAGCTTGGTACAAGCGGTGGAACTTAAAGGTCATTCCTCTAAAAACAACTAACCCCTGCTTCAATCCAGTTCAAAGAAGTTACCCTCGAGCAGCTGTCACAAGCCAAGTATCTTGGCATTACGCTGGACAGGCGCTTAACCTTTCGGGCGCACTTAACAGCGACAGCGATCAGAGGACGCAACAACTACGATCGCTCATTAATAAAAGGAGCACCATTTCGTTGAGATGCAAGAAAGCTATCTATGTGTACTGTATTATGCCAATATGGCTTTATGAAGTCCAGATTTGGGGGATCGCAGCCAAATCTAACTACAAATGCATAAAGGTGCTGCAGAACCGTATTCAGCGAGAAATCACAAACTGTCCCTGGTATGTACGCGATTCCGCACTTCACAGGGATCTAAAACTGCATATAGTGGAAGAGCAGATAGCAAGACATACGAGCCCCTAAGCGAAAAATTGGAGAGCGACTCCAGCTTGCTCGCAAAAGCCCTATTACCTGCTAGACCATTAATGCGACTACATCGGCAAGGGTTTGCAAAGACGATTGGTCGTCGGGGAGTCTATCCTCCTCAAAATAATTCCTCATAGTGAGCTATGCGGTAAGGTTCATTGCATTTTTAAATTGTAATGTTATGGTACTCTTTTCTTATGATTGTACGGATTCTTCACTTAATAATAATAAAAACAATAAAAAAATCAACCATTAGAAAACCAAAGACAGGCATAAAAGTAATTATTTCAGAAACCTGTAAGCCACCTTTAAATAAGTAATAGTAAAATTAGCACGGAGTGCACGATCCCCAATGGTTGCTATCAGTAAGTTGAAGGAAATAGCCGAAAGAGCAACTGCTGGATGCCGATGGAAAAACGGTACTAAAGAATACTGCCTAATAGCAACGCTGGACATCAGGAATGCATTTAATACAGCGAAGTGGAGCTACATTATGGAGGCCGTCAAATCCTTCCTCTATCGAATTATACGCAGTTACTTTCAGGATAGAGTACTGCTGGAAGCATGGTCAGGTAAACTTTCTCTCTCTCAGCTAATTAGTGCGCAGTTACCTGAAACGTTTTGCCTGCTTCGGGCAGATGGTACGACGACAGCACGACGGAGGATGCCGACCACATCCTAATTGAGGACGTTTTGATGAGTAACGCCAGCTGATAGAACGCATTACCAGAAGGCTGACCTCGATAGAGCCTAGTGCCGATAATCCTGGAAAACAGCTCAAACTGCGTGTGAAGTAAACAGGATATAAGGAACGAAGCTTATGCGAAGCAATACCTCGCGGCCGTGCAGCAGAAAATGCGTTACTAATATTTTTAATATATCTAATATTTTTAATATTAAAGAATATACGCTTGTAAACACCCATTATATTTATACTTAAATTAAAATGTACATAGTAATAACAAAATATGCTAGCGAATCAATTAATTTAAAAAAATACATTTTAATATATGTATGCATTATATTTTTGTATACATTGTATTTATATTATGCCTGTACAGCCCGTACACTATTATAATCACGTAAGGTCTTGAACTCCCTTATTAAATAAACGTAGATAGCCTGAGATATCAAAAATTTCGAATGGCTTAGTAAAATTATGATTATTTAATAAATCAATAATATTGACTACAAATAGATTGATATTGGACCACTGGCTTCACTAGTTGTGGGTAGCGATAGGGATACACTGCCATTTTTTCTATCTAAGCAAAGAATTTAATAAGGGGTGCGTGTTGTTTTTTCCTTATGCTAATCTCCTATGCCCAATTGGGTTACAACACAGTGTCTATTGACCACTTGCCCAGCTCAACTAAAAAAAGTGTCAGAGCTTATTTCAACCAGCTTATAAGTTAAACTTTAATAGTAAAATTGTTTTTACTATTTTGTATGTTTTCCAATTCTTTAGTCATTGTATAGTCATAAACTAGGTACTCTGGTGGATTTTCGTTTCTACCAAGACAATAAATCAAAACTTAAGTCGAGATTTGTGTAGATTTTCTGATTTAGAGATCTGAAACTATTAATACATAAAGCAACCCGGCGAAGTATCTTGACATGAATTTCATTTTAAAAAACTCGAAAATGGTAATTTAAGAGCAAAATGGATACAAAAGTTACCACCTGACTGCGAAACTGGAATAATCCACTCTAAAGTGATTATAAATCATTATTGACCAAAACGATGCTCATACAAAATATTAAAAAACATTTCTTTGCCCGTAAAATGGTTTTAAAAATTAAATTTCTGTGACATTATTTGGAGTAATTTAATAAAATTGTTAAAAAATAAATAATGGACATATATAAAATTAATTAAAACATTACATCTTTCTTAGTTTAGCGCCACAGTCTACAAGGTAATGGAAGTAAGCTATGATTCATTATTTATATTTCATGTAGTACAATTTAATATAGATTGTATATGTGAGGTATATTGTATAGCAAAAGGTATATGTAGGCAACATATAGAACAGCACATTAAATATTTTACAAAAAGAAAAAGTTTAAAAAATATCGATGGTGGAATGAGGTTATAACTTGTTTTAATAAACAAATTATCAGAAAGGATAAGTCTTTCTTCATCTTGTTTGCACCCTGTTTAGGTTTGAGTCATCATAAGCGCATCGATTAAAATTTTTAAAAAATATAGGGCCTGGAATTAGGAATTATTTTTTTTATTTTTTTAGAAATAAATATAAGGCCGGAATTAAAGTATTTAATTTCATATTTTTTCACTTAAGCGAAAAAGCTCCATCCGCTGAATTTATTTAATCAAATTTATATACACAGCGCGTCATCAGGTTAGCACACCTTGATTTCATTACGTCTTCAAATTCCGAAGATAAATTCCGAAGTAAAAGTGCTAACTTCCTGACGAAAAATAAACAGGTCATTTTTCGGATAGTTTGAAAAAAAAAAATTATAAAAAAATATTTATATATATAAAATCATTAATTTTTGTTTAATTTAGTTTGAAATTAATATGTTAATAATCAATACATTTTTTAGAATTGTTACGTTTTTAGTTTTAATGAAAATTGAGCGCAAACCAATGAAATCAAGGTGTGCTAACCTGATGACGCGCAGTGTATTTATATTAATTATTACAAATTTATAATAGTATAAAATTAATATTGTCCAATTTTTTTTTTTTTAAAACAATTGTTTTGCAATTAACATGTTTTTAAAACCGTTTTAGTTTTTTTTTATTTTGTGTTTGAAGGATGATGCTGATAAAGTTCCATAGTTAGATGTTTAATTATTTTACATTTTTGTATTTAAGTTCGGATATCGGACAGCTGTCGATGTCATCAAAGAGCTTGACTTTCGATAAAACCATTCCAACGTTTTCAGAGCGAAGACGGACAATAGAGTTACGAACTTTATCGTCATCAAATTTATGGGTTGGTTACCCTAATGACCCACGTTTTGTGAATTCTGAATGCCTTTTTTTTTTGTTTTAGTGGAATGGCTGTCTGAATAATTTTGAAAAAATAGATTAGCTGGCACCCACTGCTCAGAATCAAGCGAATGTTTCCGAACCGTTGGTGGGTCTAGATTTGAAATATCTTTTATAACTAAATTCTTTCTAATAACTAAATTCTTTTTAAAACAATTTTGAATAATTTTAATATCTCAACTATATTTTAGTTTATTATTTTGAGTTTCAATTGCGGCAACACGCTCTGTTAAAGCTTTATATTGGCTTTTTAAAATGCATGAATTCACTAATTAATTATCATCAATAAGAGTTGAGAAGAACAGTTTATTTTGAATTATGGTGTCTTCAGTTTTTGTTATACTGAAACTTGAAGTATTTAGACTTTGAAATAACTTTTCTTTTTTTTATACTTGGACCATCCTGCACTAATTAGACTCCTTCTTTGGCTCGTAGTTATATATGTAATAGGATAAGAGGTAGAATTCATGGATCCTTCATTTGCATTGAAATTTGGTTTTAACTGTAAAAAGAAAAAAATATATTAATGGACTGGCAATAAAAAAATATTTATTTTTTTATATATTATGTGATATAAGCTTTATCTGTGCGAACAAACATAGAAGAACCTGTATTTCAGTTTGAATATACAATAAAAAGACTCTACAACTTGTTGGTAAGCTTTGTATACACGAAGAAAGTATTTAGTGAGTCATGTAAAGCATTAAACTTCTATTTAATGTTGTTGACTTATATTAAGTAATTGTTCTGCAATGTGGTGTAACGGAGAACGCAATAAAAGTTCACAGTATAATATCAACTGTAGGAACCCGCTGCAAAGAGCGAATCCACACAGTCAGATGCAGTTGGCAACAATAGCAAACTGGCAGAATGTTGGTTTTCTTTTTACTTTCAGAAATTGAATAAAGACGAAGATGTGTAAAAATATTATTAAACCTTTTTTATGCGAACCAATAGAAAAATCTTTGTTAGCGAGGAGCGAGTGGGAAAATTGGCTTCCTGCATTTAAAATGTATGTCGACTCAGAGGACTTCGAAGCACCCTGCAAGAAACGAAATAAATGACTTCATTGGAAGGCGTTCCATTGTAAACGGAATCATATTCGTTGCCCGATTCTCTGATCGATCCAAATGAAAAAAAAACAGGCCGATGTATTATTGCTGTGGGTGAATAAACTTAATAATTATTTCTGGCAAAAACCAAAACTCAACCTTCGAACGGCTTCAGTTTAGGAATGTTTCTCTTTTAGAAGACGAGAGTTTTCTTGAATTCTTAGTTCGTTTGCGGCAGCAAATGCAGAAGTGCTATTTCGGATCTACAAAGACTGAATTGAATCACAAAATTATGGATTCCTGGACTTCTTTCGAATTGAAGAAAAAGTTATTGGAGAAAGAGCACACATTGGCTGAAAAGTAGATGCTTGTCGGGTTAATGAGGAAATTAATAAGCAATCGCAATCCATACTAGCCAAATCAAAATATTAACTCGAAAGCCAGTAAAGGAAACAATCTGGCAGATGTGGTTGCACGGGGCAAGCGATAGCTTCACCTGTCACATTTCGCCCGGTAATGCAAAACAAGCCACAAGCGCCAGTCCACACGATCACGGACAGAGGTGTGACGGGTTAAAGATGGAAGTACCTTTTTGGAAACGAAACCAACAGAAGAATATAAAATAAGATGAAAGAACCAGCCCTGGACAAAGGATTGAAGCTGAGATTGGTGAAAAAAGGATGTGGGAACCCGATGCAAAAAACAAATCCAGCGACAGCGACGTCAGCGTCGGTCTCAACGCTAAATAAAGTATTGAATTGATGTAAATATACAATGTGATTCTCTATTACGTATTCTACGTATTATATACACATTAACAATGATAAACGAGCATAAGGAAAAATCGTCAATGTTGCCTCTAGGCAGTCACGAACTATAGACCTACTGTTTAGCTTACAACAAACGTGCATGTTTGATGTTAGCTGGGTTGTCACTCTACACTCGTAAAAGCTTCTGCTTTTCACATCAAAAAGGCTAAAAACCAACTCAAAAATTCGCTCAGATCGAAATAAGTAATATTTTTTTTTAATTACACAGGTTTGCTCTTAGAAATTTTAGGTTTTCTATTGATTTAAAAAGTTCAGTTTATAAATATTTGTCGTTCAGTATAATTGTAATGACAAAATATATATTGTAGTGTCATTTGTAGAAGAATAAATTTGTACAAGAATAAAACTATAAGCAAAATATGCATCTGAGCAAATGTGTACAAAATGTCCGAAAGTAACATATTTATAAAGACGCCCATGGGCTTAGAGCCCCATTCAAAAATGTTCATATGGTTGCAGCTGGTCGATGAAGTTTTATTTTGGATATTGAGAAGTCGAACAGGCAAAACCTCTTGCCAATGAAGTTAATAAAAGTAAAAGACACAAAAAGAGCAATAGGCTCTATCACCACTATAATTGTTTAACACAATATTGATATGCCTTAAACACTTTCATAAGATAAGTGTAATAAAAAAAAGAATTGTTCCATTTTGAAACACTATTATACCAATTTACAATCCGATTGAGGATTATAAATTGTACGTTAAAAAATATTGAAGATTAAGCCCCAAGTTACTTACACGTTCATAGTTTTAGATTTTTGAAAATTCCGCGTCGAATTTATTTTGCAAGTTATACACATTTTCTTTGGCACGCCAGTCATATTTCGAAATTACAAAAATAAAAAATTGTGCCACATAAAATAAATTTATAATTTGTAAACTAACGATTTCTTTTAAATTTGTTTTTGATTGGAAGACAATTGAAACCACCAGATTTTTTGGCCTGCTGTGAATTTAATAAAAACTCATTTGATGACTTATGAAGTTATTCTCTAATATATAAAGGTATAGTTCCTATAATGTTAGAATTTTTTTAAGCAATTCCACGAGTTTTATGTGATTTTTAAACCAAACACTATTTATATCCCGATATGGCATTACGCTTGAAGCAAATAATATTGCCTAGCTTTCGGCACTCATTTTATTATAACTAACATACGTAGTAACTGTGTTTAGGAATTGCATAAAGTAGGCTAGTGTGTGAACATTCAAGGGTGATGTTAACAAACATGTTAACTGTATGTAAATTCGGCGGAATAAGCGGTTCAAGTAGTTCTTGAAAAAAAAGACTTAAAATATTGGCAATATCTATTACTCAGTGAGTTTTGCCTAGAGGTTGACCGGCTTCAAGATATGTCTATAATAAGAAATATCTTAAAATTACAGCTTACAGTTTGACACGAAAGTGTTTTCACAATGGAACATTTTTATATTTTTTGACTTCCACGCTTAATAAAACAGGCTATGGTTATGATTTCAATATATTTTTT
>SCDZ01001345.1:0-11287 GCA_004143845.1 Drosophila lacertosa
GTTTCTTCTGGAGTACCTCAGGGTAGCCATCTTGGACCATTACTTTTTACATTATTTATTAATGACCTCCCCTCAGTAATAACTCATTCTCGTATACTTCGGTACGCTGATGATGTAAAACTCATTTTATCATAATCTGATTATTTAAATCATTCTAGCATATAGGATGATTTAAATTCTATTCAAGTATGGTGTTCAGTCAATCAGTTATATTTAAATTGTTCTAAGTGTATGTTTATGACGTTTAGCCGTACTATGCCCCTGTTAAAGACCTTGGTGTCTTCTGGACTCTAAGCTAAGTTTCAATTGTCTCATATCCACTATCGTAAACGAAACTTAGGGAGTCCTAATGACCCACTCACAATTAAACTTTTATATATGTGTTATGCATTTGACAGCACGCCGTTGAAAAGCAATTCTTGCCTTTTGGCTTAATTTGATATTAATCTTAATTTGGCATCGTTCTCCAGCAGTTTTTTACTTCAGAGTCTTCCGGCGCTAACAAACGGTTGAGCAATACTTGGTGTTTTTTTTCTACATAAGTTATTTGTTGCCGATATAAATTCACCTTTTCTGTTAGGTCGTCTTAAGTTCTCCGTCCCCGTTAGACCTACAGGAAATTACTGTCCTCTACAATTAATTCAATGCACAATTCATTTCGAGTGTTATGTACTCAGTATAATACCCTATATCGCGAATTCTCTTCTGCTATCTCTCTCCCCTTAATCAAATCATTGCTTTCAGAAAATCTTCGGCAAATTACTGATCAATCTCGGCTATGAGAAGAGATATAGATAACCGGTCTGGCAAAGTACTCCTATATATTTTCCTCTATATTTAGCTTATATTAAACTTTTAATTTTCTTAAGTTCATTTTCTTATTTAAAGGTTAAGTTTAAGACTTACATCAACATAGATATGTATATTTTAACTACTTTTGTCTATTATTGCTGTAGGTTCTGCTAACATCACTGACAAAAATTGCTGTTTTAAGTCCCTGTACACAGCAAGGACAGGCAAATAAAATACCCCCAGCATTTCGGTGATGTTATTAGAAAAGTTTATATTTTCTTTAGGCTTTTAGCCAGTAATCTAATGCTGTTTATATTTAAGCTACTTGATTTCATACTTATTAAGTCAATCTCTATTAAATAAAATTAAATAAATTAAATAAAAATAGTGTGCTCTTCAAAGGAACCTGCGCTTTCTCCAAAATAATAAATAATAATAATGTATAAATGTTAGAGAAAAGATTAACAGGGGGTTATATTCGTAGGGTATAAAAACTATTTACACTGCTACTCCTTAGGAGCCCTGAAAGGCATGTCTAAAGGGCGGTGCGCACCAACCAAACTTCACAGAGCAAGCATGGGAAGCTTTGTCGGTGCAAATATAATTTGCTTTCCTGTGCGTCCATTAATCGGCTTGATATTATATTTTTAAATTTTTTTTCTAATGCACTCAATGAAACTTAGTTTGTTGTTTTAATATTACTTTGATGCACTATAGGCCTGTCGATCGTTTAATTTGTATTTTGAACCTCTGATTAGCGGGAATTTACTTTTACGCCATTTTTTAGGAAAAATTCCAATATTCAACTTTTTTGCAAAATTATCTTATTAAGTTCAACAAATGCATATATGTAATTTAATAATACTGTTTAATTTATCTTTTTTCCAGAATGTGACTCCACATGTTTATTCGAATGCTATTGCACAATGCACACTTCCTCGGCAGTCATATCAGAATGATTGGTCTCGATATACAACCAACGTTGCCGATGCAAGCCATGTCGAACTAAATTCAACATTATACGAAATATCAACTTCATCAAATAAGTCTAATTCACTTATGACTCGGGAATCTACAAAGGAATATGCATGCTCATCGTCATCTGCATCAAACAGTTCTATTATTTCAGCATCGAAAGCTATTACTCAATCACGCGGTCGAACTATTGCGTTACACCACATAACGCAAGCCCAATCAACCAAAATTAATGCTGGATTAGGCAACGCCATAAACTCAATTGACCAAAGCCAATCTGACGATGAAGTTACCGTCCAAACACCATTAATGATTAAACGGGATAGCTCTGTATGACTATAGAACTGTCACGGGGCTTTACAAATGCCCTGTGAATCAAAATAAAAAATGAATCATGTCATATTAATAAAAAATAAATCATTTATAGAAATAGAATTTATAACGGAAAATTATACAGTACATTTTCAAAATCATTCCAACCGCCAAAATAAAATAAGTAAGAGTAATACAAAATTTATACTAACATTATTTAAAGCAATGACCGTATTTGTAATTATTACTTAAGTACAATATTTTTGTTCCTTACCTGTTTAAACAGTAGACAATGTGTCAAAATCGTAAAATTGTAAAAAAATATGATTGTGTTTTTAATTTTATTTAACTTTATCATTAATAATAATAAATATTTAAAATTTTAATTCTTAAATTTTTTTTTTTCGATTTAATAATTTATTGTAAAGTTTTCCCTTTCTGAGACTGACAACATGGATCAAGTACGCTAACAAAAATGTTAGCGTATTCTATCAGCTAATTTGCCACAAGCCGCCTTAAGCAAATCAAAATAATTGGTTTTACTAGCGTCACCCAAAGTTGAAAATAAGGGGACTCTAGGTAATGTTTCAAAATACCAATGCCAAAATGCTTCTAAAAGAGCAAACACAGGCATAAGTCAGTCCGCGTCAGAAGCATTATCGCCAAGAATAACTAAAAGAACACTCTAAGATAGAAGAAAAATTGGGATAAATATTTTATTGAACGGAAGAATTTTTGAATAAATAATAATAACACCTTCAAAATATTTAAGTTGTCTTATCCTGAAAACAATTACACACAATTATACATGCAGCAAAAGAAACCATAAAATTATCTGCATATTTTAAACAAATTTAGAAAAATATAAATGCAGATTGTAAAGCCTAAACTAAATATACATATGTACCCAAATTTTATAAATTATTTTCTTAATTTACTAACAAGAACATTACAAAAACTCCACAGCTTTTTTAACCAGCTTATAGATTATATTTTTAATAACATAACAAGGACAAACAAATTTTTTCTATTATTTTGTATAACTTTTCTGCTCAAAAGCATTTTTAATTGATTCGAAATTGGTTTTTTTGTAATCAGTTCTTTTGTAATCAGTTATAGTGCTATTTAGGACCCAAAGATTACATAAAACATTTATGTTGCTAGACTGCACTATGGTTGCATTAAGTGTAGATAGGAAATCAGGAAATCACTTAGAATACTCAGCTCATTCACACTTTCCATCAAATTTGACTTCAACAGCTCAAGATATTGAGTCATGTAATAATAAAATAAATTATTATTATGCATTGTCATTTAAGTTGTTCTTACGACACACTTGGAAAATAGATTCTGGTTGACATAACTTGCCCAAATCTGCAATCAATTCACTGAAACCTTTTGGGGACATAAGCATGGGGTTTTCCCGGATTTTCCGCAAAATATAACGCTCGTCAGTTCTATTACAATTTTTCACAAGACTTTTTGGATGAATCGGTAAAGGATACTCTGCACAGTGGAATCACTCAGACGGTGAATGAGTTCTGCCCACTATATGATCACTTTATCGGTACAATTTGCCCTAAACACATAGGCTTGTTATTAGTCAATTATCAAGTCGATGATAAATGCATGATGTATATATAACCATTTACTTATTTACAAACCTTGGAATTATTACTTATAAAAAATGGATAAAATATTATTTCCATGAATGTATACCTCTAATGAATGTGTGCCAGAGTTTAATATAATTTGCCGTCGAATATTATAAGAATAAATAAAGGTGCGTGAATATTAGCACCAATTTAACTTCTTTAGCATTTGGCATCCGCAAGTGGGCAATTTATGCAAGCCAATACGACATCATGTTGGCGGGTAAACAAGGAAAATTGGGTATGGTATAGCTTACTTCATGGCGCATAGTTTTGCTTAACGTCATAAACATACACTTGGAATAATTTAAAGATTGGCTGAACACGATAGTTGCATAGAATTTAAATCTACCTGCAGACAAGTATGATGTAAATAATCAGAGTATTATAAAATGTGTTTTATATCATCGGCATACATAAGTATACGAGAATGAGTTATAACTGAGGAAAGTTCATTAATAAATAATGTAAAGAGCAATGGACCAAGATGACTACCGTGAGGTACTGAAGAAGAAACTTGAACCAGCTTTAGCTTCAGCTGATAGCTCTATCAGATATTAATAAGGCTCTCTGGGTTCCATCCTTTAATTATATAGAAATACAGAAGAGAAGTTAGGGAGAAACACCAACACGGTCCAGTTTTAAATTAAGATATCACGGATTACAGAGTCAAAAGCTTGGCTGAAGTCAGTATTAAGATATCAGTTTGTAAAGAAGCAAATTCTTACAAATTGGTCGTAGTGGACCGACTTTTAATAAAACCATGCTGAGCAGGGGAGATTAGAGACTTACAAAGATGCTGCAAGGAAGTAGTAATTATTTTTTTCAAATATGATATACGATTCTATTCAAAGAGTTGGAAGCTGATTTAAGGGATAGTTTAAAGCGCTTTAGCAATGGACGAAGAAGCGAACCACTACACTCTTGAAGAAGGCACATTTTCTGGCCCAGTAGAGATAAAAAGTTTATAAGGATTAAATAGAGGAAAGGACAGGAAGTGGGATATACTGGGATCAACGATAGAGTTGGAAGAAACACCGTTTAATGTTAAGAAATATTATGAGAGGAAACAGAAATATGTGGATTGGAAAAGTTAACTAAGAGGTACTGGGAGGCGGAATCAAGAAAGAAAAAAGAAGGCAGACCAGAAGACTTCCGCTAGAAAGAGCTTAGCTTTATCTAATATGAAATGGCTATGAAATATTTGGACAATTCAAGACTAGACCTGGGTCTCTTTTAAAACTTTCTAACCATTTGCACTTATTATTTTTTCTGATTTGATAGTCTTTTAGTAAGCCGTGGAGGGTTAAAAAAATTAAAGAAAGTGATGCTACTTGCAATTCACACATCTTAGAGTACAAGGTAATACAAGGTTTTATTATAAAAAGTTCACAGCAATTAAGAATTTACAAATCATTTGTTTAAATAATTTAAGCTAACATGGAATAACTCCTTTGCAAAAACAAGGGAAGGCGCTTTTTAGGAGTGGCTTTTTAACAATTGGTGAAAGTTTGAAAGATTTGCAATCATATAAAGCAACTAATACATATCTTCGAAACAGGTAAAAAATGGGAGATCGTAGAGAAATTCACATTATTATCGACATTCAATAGACTGTGGTGCAGATTTAAGTAACTTATGTACTTTTAATGTTTAATTTCTTTGCGCTGCCCACTACACTTAAGCTTCCAAATTCTCGTAAAATTGCTGCGGTGCAAAGTACAAAATTGGCACTAGCGTAAAATTGTATTTAAACAAACCACGGGTACTTTTAAATCTACACGTGATTAATTGCGTTCTACATTTTTCACTTATTTTTTAGATTGCATCATTGCTTTCAGGTTAAACGAAAATATATATATTTAATTTATAATTATAAATAAACTTGCTTTGTAATTTATTTTGTACTTGCAGATACAGCTAAAGACTTTGGTTTCTGGCTGTGGCTGACTTACACATATCGATCGCATAGAAATAAACTCTAAGGTCTTGCAGCTTCAATTGTTTTATTCTTCCGACACCGCACTGTTGCTAAACTATAGTGTATAGTTTTATTAGCTTATGTTTCAAATTATCTTATAACTTAATTATATTATGTTAAGTTGAGCGATCATTGCGGCCGCATTGAAGGACCTTAGAAAACTGACAATTCTGTAAGTTTGTGCATTGGGCGTTTGGCCAGCTGCTTCTTTGGCAACGCCGATCACTCTACCTGTTGTCCAGCAAAAGGGTGAAGTGGTGTCTTCGTAAAGCACCAGGAATGCTACGACCTTGTCGTTGCCTTGTGGCTCCTGCCGCTATTCCAGGCTCTGAGCGTAGTTTATGGACCACGATTGTCAGAACCGCTGCCTGATCGATGACAGCTGCTGCCACCTGCGCATGTACAAAATGCTTTTCCCTAGCGTCTTTGGCTCGAAACCTTGCCGCTGTTTAAAGTCCTCCCAAGTGTGGCGCTCGAGGTGGATTGAATCGCCGCGCAATTTCACTCTCTGCCGCGAACGACTGCAACTTCGCCTGCTTAACTTCTACTGCAGATCAGCTGGAAGATTTTCTATAAACTGTTTCATAAGCTTGGATAAGCCCAAGCACAAAAAGCAGTGTTGTTCTTATTCGTGCATGACAGTGCAAGTTGTTCAGTTTTTTTCTGTATGCAAATTGGAAATTTGCATCGTATTTTCTGAATAAACGGCGTTACCGACTAAAAACTTGGTTGAAAGAGCTAACCTTTATTCACCTTTTCAAGATCTTCTGCAAGTTCAGTTCGGTGTACCTGTTACACAAGTTAATGAGATAAAAACTTAAATTCCTTTTAATTAAATCGACAGTCACAAATATGTACACATACGCAAAAGCTCTTTTAGTTTGTCGTATTATGAAAATTGAGCGATAATATTTGATAAAGAATCTGAAGTTACAGCAATGTAATCTCTGGCCAGTACTTTTTTAATTTACTATTTTTTACTTCGGGGGGTAACGAGCAATGAGGATTTTGAGCCCACTCTATTTTATTTGTACGTGAGAAACATGCATTCTCTATTTGCTAGTAACGTTCTTATCAAATGAAGTTTGATTTCTGAATTGAATCTATCTAGAAAAACACATCGTTGATTCTACTTTTGTCAAGAATTTTGTTGACTTGCGATCATAACTGAGTTAGCAGATATGCCGCGCAAGTTTCGAGCATTGTAAAGCGCAATTTTTGCTTTTGAAGTAAGAAAACGGCTGATCACATCGGCACATTGTTTTGCTTGGATGTACAAGCAACAGCTGTATGCTTGACTCGACGCATATACAAAACCAACTGCTTGCAAGTGCATATCATGGAATTGATATTTTATCAAGAAATAGAATAATTTGGTTGAACCTTTTCGAACTTGTATGCATTTCCATTGAAATTGTTTCATCCCATTCCAATCGTGTCGCCACATATTTTGCAATCAAGTTTTGGCATTTACGCCAATAGGGCTTAATATTCCAGTGGATCAAAAACAAGTGAATGTATGTTACAGTTTGCGAGGTTAAGATTGGTAACATTTTTGTCCAAATGATATTTAAAGAAATCTGTTTCTGGACTCTACCGTATGCCCCGAGTTTTGATACAATTGGCACTATTGAAGTTAAGACACATTACAAAGTCTCCGTCTGACATTAAGTTTCGATGGTTTGTATACCATGCTCCTGATCTCAATACAAACTGAGTTGAGGATTCAGTAAGCATATCATCGACACAAAAGACATTGCGAACGACTTCCGAGCCGATCGCACGGATATACATGTGTCGGATGGCGAGTTGGTGCGAGCAGCTAATAAGAAGAAATGCTCTAACAACAGTGCTAGAAAACGATTTAGCGATAGAAGCAGCTATATCTGAACTATCGCTCGCACCATTAAGATGTCGTTAAGAGCGTGTGAAGAAATTGTTTGAAAGCTGCATCTTTAACAGATCGAAGTTTGGTGAAAGTACTTTCAGGCCTCAGAAGACACTGATGTGGAGGCTTCGAATATTTTCTACTAAATCTTGCTTGCAAGCTTATTGGTCTGCGTATATTTTACCGGATCTTTTACCTTGGGCACTATTTGAAATTCCTAGAATCGTTTAAAAAGTCCGTCTAACTTTGAGTCTTCAACAGAGTATGTCGATACATATGGATTTTGATTCTGAAGACTTTTGCATCGACAAGACAATAATATCACACGATCAACTTAACTTTACATGTGATGTACCTGAGCACGATATGACGAGGCTTGAGCTAGAGGCTAAGTCTCACATAGCTGTGACTGACTTAAATCAGAGCACCTTTTCATTTTTGAAGACGAGAGCACACTCTGCATTTCATCGCGTTACAAGTTGCCACTTGTGTTCCGAAGTCAAGCAATTCATGCAAATGTGCAAAGGGCGTCACACCAAAACCACGACAATTGCTAATCAAATGGACAGATCTAGCATTTTGGCTTATAAAGCATATCTTGTAACAGCAGAACAGCAAGAATAATATCCTAGTTACTTCTCTATGCCGGCTCATATACTGAGTTGCTTTGCTCTAAACTTTTTTCGGCTGAAATGTGCGGATAGCGTGTATTAAGTACAACTGAACAGTCGGACCACTGAGGCATATTTTGATTTCGACACATTGTCAATTTTAGAAATGGCAATGCGAATGAGTATATCGACGTGCTTGAAAATTGCCAATGCCTTTTTGTCGTTTGCATCTAAAACTTGAATGGCTTCTGCAGTGCCTAAAGCCTCATTCAAAAGACACTATAATCTACCTGAATCAATTAAGTTTTGTAACAGCCCAATAAATGGTTTGTACTTCGCGTGCTTACCACTGATCCCATTTTTGGCATATGAAAATTCGAATTTAGCGACAGATTGTCAGAACCTGTGTATCATTGATTTAGGATAAGTCCAATGATTTTTTTGCAACATAGGTATCTTTAATAATGCTCGATTACCATTGCGAGGATCCATATAATGATATGATTAGTGCTAGTTTCATACGATTTATTTGGTCATCGATTCATATTTGGCAAAAGCGAGATTAACGCTCGCTGTAGCAATCATCAGCAATACACACAGCATTATCTTCATCTTTGCCTTTCTTTTTTCTTTAAACTTTCCTTTCGACGCGTTATTCACGGTTTTTATCTAATGACTGTGTCAATTGTTTGATTATACTCAACAGTCGCTTGCATGATGTGCTTAATAGTGTCCAGGAATTTTCTCTTTAATTTAAGTTTCCTCGCGATTTCTAATAATGTTCTGTGAAAACGTTTGACGAGCTTTGCAGTAGGGGTGCGTTGAAAACGGCAATTGCGAACTGGGCCAAGATATTTTTGGGATATCGTAGAATTTGTATTACGTTTTCTTGTGCCGCTCTATGGATACGGCCGTGCTCAGCTATAGCTATTTCTCTTTGTTCGTTTTCTTCAGCTATATCGGTTCCTAAATTTTCGCAATATCAAAATCTAATGTTCAGGGCAAGGGGTGGAGATTGCAATGAATCGCATTCATAAAGTTATTTTTACCTTTTTATCTCGAGAGAGATTTCTCAGCTTGAGCGCATCAGACTTGTTTTTTGCTTTCGCCAAATTAATATTTTGTTTTATGCATTCTTAACTACCCTATTTTGTGAAATTTATATATAAAAGCAATACAATAGTCAATTTAAAATGACGAGTGGCAAAAAAGCTTGCACAAGAAAGCAGAAGATTGTGAACCACCGCAATTTGTTAATTACTTGTTGTGTGAGAAAATTCATGCTAAACGTGCAGGTATTACTGGGCGAGATACTGAATTCCGATATTTTCTTAACATATCAAAATGTTACAGGGCTTCGTTCCAAATTAAAATAACTTTATTTGAATAACATTACTTTTTAATCAGATAATATCGCATTCTCCGAAACTTGGTTAAATTCAACAATATCCGATTTTGAAGTGCTTTCATTTCTACTATATATACATATATAGGCAAGATCATCTTTCGCCTCCTCAATTTACCCTAGTCCTTCATCCCAGCATAAAGTTTTTGATGGCATGCTTGACCTTTCGTTGTTTCAGATTAAATGTTTATCTTATCTTTATCAACGATCACCTTAATCTAAGTGTCTCTAATGTAATGTCTCTCCCCTCTGTCTGTTCCCGAAGATATGTATCACCCTACATTAGAAGTTAATTTATGTGTCTGCAGATCTTCCAAATTGCATTCGCCAATCTCTAATAATCCCCGCCGTTGCTTCCGTAGAGGAAACTACGCTTTATTAACTGAGCTTAATCAAAGAACCGATTGGTCAATTCTGTATGACATAAGTTAATTGTTGGTGACATAGATTCACCTTTTCTTTTAGGTCGCATAAATTTCTTTGTCTCCTTTCTACGTGCACAACGGATTATGCCTTGCACAATTCTTTTCGGGTACTATGCACTCAGTATAATACCCTATATCACGTATTCTCCTCTGAAATCTCTCTTCCCTTATTCAACACATCTTCGGCAAATCACTGATCACCCCACCGGATCAGTGGTTTGCTATATATATATTATATCTATATAATTCTAAATTCTATTACATCACTGACAAAACTTGCTGTGAAAAGGGGTATAGCTGGCTGCACTTGCAAATAAAATACCCCCATCGTGTCGGTGATGTTATTAGAAATAGGCTTTTCGCAAGTAATTTTTTGTTGTTTATTTGTTAGTTACTTTCATTAATAAATAAAAAAGAAAATAAAATAAAAATAGTGATGCATGGAAATAAAAACCGTGCGCTTTAAAGAGCGCTGCGCTTTCTCCACAATTGTTTGGTTTCTGAAGCAGTTAACGATTTATTTGTGGCCTCGATATTATAGGACTGTTATACTGTGTATGGGGGCTACATAGGACTCTATTTAATTTTGAAGAGCTTTTGACGTTATGTTCGTCAATCAATCATCAAATCAAGCTTTCCAATTTTGATCTGTGCATTAGGATCTATCCGAGACTGCAAAAGTCAAGGGCTTTTTGTCTGCATATATGCTTATACTCCGTGTTCCATATAGGTTTTTTTTCCACTTAATTTTTAAATCATAATTATATTGTACTTTAATATACATAAAAAATTAAAATTATGTATTTACATGAATATATATATTTTTGCACATTTATGCTTGTAGCGTGCGACACTTTTTCAATTCTACCCAAAAACCGTATTTTTTTTCTTCTCACTTTGCTTGCTTATTCACGTACTGATAAGAAGAGAATCAAATTTGAAGATTAAATACATAAATTAGAGTACCTATTGGAGATTGTTATATGTAACGGTTATTTTCGTGCTGTTTATGTTTTGCTGATTGCATTCATCTTATCTATAACGGGAAAGTTGACTTCACTTTAAATTTGGTTTCAACTAAGTCGTCTTCGAGAATCACTTTTGAATAAGCAGAGGACAAGTGATCAATCAAGTGAAAATATGAAGACGTGTGCAGAGCGCTGTAAGAGTTATCGCGAAAAAGTTAAGTCGAATAAAAAGTTGTCAGAAATTGTTCGCGTAAAAAATGCAGAGAGAATGAGAACAT
>SCDZ01001346.1:0-10913 GCA_004143845.1 Drosophila lacertosa
GTCCACTATGACCAATTTGATAGAATTTACCTCATTAGTTAATGATGGTTTCTTAACAAAAAAGCAAACTGATGTCATTTATACTGACTTCAGTAAAGCTTTTGACTTTATCAAATATGATATTTTAATTTCAAAACTCGACCGTATTGGCTAACCTCCCTTACTACTCTCCTGTATTTCTTTCTATTCAAAGGGGAGATCCCATACCTCAAAGCTGGTTCAAGTTTCTTCTGAAATTCCTCGGGGTAGCCATCTTGGACGATTTCTTTAAAGACCTTTGTGTTCTTCTGGATTCTAAGCTAAGTTTCAATGGTCACATATCGACTATCGTAAACGAAACTTAGGGAGTCCTAGGTTTTATTAAACGCTGGTCAAAAGAGTTTATCGACCCTACTACTAAACTTCTTTACATATTTGTATTACGTCTAATCCTGTAATACTGGTCATGCATTTGGAATCCGCAGTATAAAATTCATGAGGATCAGATAGAGTCCATTCAAAAGAAATGTTTGCTCTTTGCCTTACGATACTGGGATACCAATCTTAGTTTTCCATCGTACTCTAGTAGGCTTTTACTCCTGAATCTCCCGTCGCTAACAAACCGTACCACAATACTTGGTGTTGTTTTTCTACATAAGTTAATTGTTGGCGACATAGATTCACCTTTTCTTTTAGGTCGTGTAAATTTCTTTAAGGATTACGCCTTGCACAGTTCATTTCGGTTACTATACACTCAGTATAAAACCCTATATCACGTATTCTCCTCTGAAATCTCTCTTCCCCTAATAAAATCTTTGCTTTCAGCATATCTTCGGCAAATCACTGATCACTCTCAGCTATGAATATTCACCCCACCGGATCAGTGGGTTGCCATCTATTTTTATATCTTTCTCTTTGTAGGTTAGACCTTTATAATTATAATTTTCACTTTCATATCTTAATTTTGTTATTATAAGATTTACTTTTAGACTGATATTAACATATATGTACATTTCTTTTGAAATACTCCTATCCATTTTGGATATATACTAATTAAATAAAATAACCCCATCGTGTCGGTGATGTTATTAGAATTATTTATATTTTCTTTAGGCTTTTAGCAAGTAATCTTTTCTAATTTATCTTTTAATAACTCAAGTTGACACTCGTAAAGTCAACCGTTTCAAATAAATAAATAAATAAAAAATAAGTAATACAATGTATACACAATCTTATGGGATTCTTTCTCAACAGGATTATGCCAATAAGAAGTAATTTGGATACTTATAAGAGTTAAGAGAAGCCATTATTATAAAATGAGAAAATCCAAATGGTCAGGAAATTGGTCAATTCGATGCCAGGATAAAAAAGACAGAAAAGACAGAAAAGGATGTTCCATTTAAAATAGATACATGGCTTAAATCTGTTTGTTTTACCCTTTTTAGTTTTAATATATAGATTATGACTTTGCCCCAGTTACTTGATTCGATTGAATTGTTTTGTTTACGTTTTGCTTATAAAGTTTTATAGTTTTTTTTTGCGCTTTGATTAAGTTAAAGTCAATTAATAATTTTATTAAGTTCAAATGATAATTTGATTTTTAAAAATATCTTTAACGGTTCTGTGATTATACTTTAAAACTTGGTGTTTCATGTACTTATATCGGCCGATTCCAAAATAATATTAGGCGGTAGACATATATGCTTATGTTTCTATATTCTCACCCTATGTAGCTATGTACGTTGTTTAGTGTTTTCATTTAGTAAAAGGTAATAATTGACTGTATCGCGGACATTTATTTTTTGCGATCCCAATAAATACTGCGTTGGATTAGTATTCACTAAAGTTTTGATCTTCTCAAATTGTATAAAGAATACTTTTATAACACTCATCGAGCAAAGACGTGCCTACGGACTACTGTCGAAATTTATCCGTGAGATATACCACTACTCGATAATACTTACTGCACCGCTAAGCTGTGATTGGCTGAGCCGATCGAGTGATTCATCGCAAGCGCTACTGCTTTATATGGAGCAACCGTGATTAAAAAACAAATCAACAAAACAGAAAGTGGCGTTTCGTCAACTGACGAGCAGTGGCTTCGCATCAATACTTCCCTCCCCTCTTCCCACCAACAAGTAACAAGATGGACTGGTTATCAGCGCCAACTAAACCAACTACAAATGGGCTAACTAAGCCATAAAATGCGCATATAGCTGCGAAACCGACTGAAACTGAAGACTCCAGTTTGAAAACCGAGCCAGGAGAGATCAAACGGAAGGTTTTCCAAACTGTTCAGGTAGTTAATACAAATGCTAACCACAGTCTTTGCAAAACAACGCAAATAGGTTTGTCCATCATCCTCCGGAATGAAAGCAGCCTAACATATTGTTTACATCGGAATCGCACTTCACCGCTAGATCTTACTTTCGCATTAAAGGATACGATCTAATACATGTCAATAATCTCAATGGAACACAAAAGGCAGAGAGGCTATCCTTATCAACAACAAATTAAATAATGATAAGCTGCAGCATTTGAGGAGAAATGATGATAAGCTGCAGCATTTTAGGAGAAATGGGTGCAATGTGCACAAATCAAGATCAGCGCGGTATTTGGGAGCCTAGTAGTTGCTGCTGCATACTCCCCTCCAAGACAAAATGCCAGACACGAGTTTAGCCAGTTGATAGTCAGTCTTGGACCTAGGTTTGTTTTTGGCGGCGATTTCATTGCCAATCCCTCCTAGTGGGGCTCAAGAGTCAATAACCCCAAAAGATTGGCGCTTAACAGGCTGATCCAGAGTAATGGCCTAAGACACCATTAACCTGGCATTTCAACATATTGTCCTACTGACCCGTCGATGGTCCCAGATGTTCTCGACTTTGCTAGCTCACATAGACTTGATCCGGGTAGAATTCATGCCATACCGGCAATCAAAAAAACTAAAACATAGACCAACCCGTCACTGTACAACCCCACGATGTTGAAGTTCTTAAACAGAACATTCAGCAGAGTACGCGGCAACACGATTTAGTCATCGCCCAAGGAACACGGACCGCGAAATCTACGTATGGAGCCCTCAGGTTGCTGAGCTTCTGCAGGAAAGCGCAGATTTAGAAGAGCCTGGATCCATTCCAAAAACCCAATAGATAAGAGCGACTTAGACGGAGCCACTACGGTTCTAAAGGAAGAGGACCCCCAAAATAAATCTATGACAAGTCAGCAGAAGAATAAAGAGACCATCCGGGAGAGCAAATCCCGTCAAGAGGAGTGATGGTAGCTAGTGTAGGTCGAAGCTGGACAAGACAAAGCTTTTTAACAAATGCATGGAGATGGGGCACTTTATAGCAAAATGGAAACTGACCCAAGTAGTCATGATACCTAAGCCTGGCCAACCTGAAGCCAATCTTGCCTCCTACCTTCCGATCAGTTTGCTGGCAATACTCTCCAAAATACTTGAAAAAATATTTTTCCGTAGAGTATTGCTAGTATTGGACGAGGCTGGTAGTACGATCCATCCTCGACGCCTTCGAGGAGAAGAAATACTGCTTAGCCGCAATGCTAGACGTCAAACAGGCACTTAATAGGGTCTGGTATCCGGGGCTACTACAAAAAATCAACGCAAACCTACCACAAGCTCACTATGCATTTCTTGCATTCAACCTTGGGAACAGGGAGTTCCAAGTAAGTTGCGGATACGTTGTCTCCCAAAGGATGATAATCAGAGCGGGTGTCCCCCAAGGCAGCGTACTGGGGCCCCTGTTGTACAGCATCTTCCATCTTCCCAGTAATCGAAATTCCTGTTCTCCTGGTAGCCACCTACGCCGATGACACAGCCTTCCCAGCTACTGCCGAGACACCCGAGGAAGCCTCAGCAGTCGTCCAGAGTGAAATGGAAGTGGTTAATGACTGGCAGAAGAGGTGAAACATCTGAAACAAGAACAAGTCCACAACCTTCACTGAGACCTGATAACTGTCAACCAGTTTAAATAGATGGAGCAGCGATCCCACAGGAGACTAACCCGAATTCATTGGGTATGACCCTGGACGGAAGACTAACATGAAGGGACCACCTGCTAAAAAAAAGGACGCAGACAGAGGCGAAGCTGAAAGCATATAACTGTTATTAGCTCCAAACTTATAATTTACAAAGCGGTTACAAGCCAATCTGGACTTACGGCATTCAACTCTGGGGAATTGCCTGTCACAGCAACCGAAGTCTTATCCAAACATTTGAAAATAAGGCGCTACGCAACATATCAAATGGCCATATGTACAATAAAACACAACCATACAAAAAGTTACCCTGGGTCAGGAACGAAATAGTAAGGTCTAAACTCATTTACCAAAAACGATTGGACGAACACTCCATTGATTGGACTCCTAGACAATAGCACAACACGCTGGATCTCTCCTGATAAATCCACTCTACCGACTCAAGTAGACAGTTAACTAAGTATAACGCAAACAACGAAATAGATAATAAACTAAGTTTAACGGTAAATAATAAAATAGGTAATAACTAAGTTAAACGTAAAATATTGAATACCAAAATGTCAAGTATTGCCTGAAAAAAATTTTATAATTTTCAACATTCGACACATTTTAAATAAGCACAGAACAGAGCTATACCACAATAAAAATATATTATATGACTGACCCCGTTTAACTCTTATTGTTTCCTATCTTTATGTTAACAAGTTTGATAAATATATCTTTGCAAAAATTGCCCTTATTATCAATATATTAAATGTCTATATAAAGGTCATACGTCTTTTTGCTGGGCTTGCTGATAATCAAAGTGACTTAGCGTTACCCCATCGGAAATACTATAGTCACTGTGAAAAGGTTTTCCGCTATCTTATTAGATAACTTCCATTAACATTAAAAATTAAAAAAATTTGAATCTAAATTAATTTTAAAATTAATTGAGATTAATTGAACACGTTATTTGCGAAACCATCTTTATTTCTTCTGACAGGGTGTTGATGAATTGAGGAATGTATGATGAATTGCGACATTGATACATACATTTGTACATCTTATACACATAAAGACGGCATAACTGTTTACAAAATCTAAGGAAGATTTCACTGCGAAACAAAACTTCAATTTATAACAGGCTGCATAGTCTTTAGGTTGCGGAAAAAACTACGAATTATCGAGGAGACCAAAATGTATGATATTTTTACGAATTAATGATTTTCGATTTAGCGGGGACAACTTATCAGGACTTGTCTGTATATATAAATAAATTTTTCGCAATACTTAAAAGTATTTATTCAAATAACGTGCTTACTTCGGGCATTTCCAAATTTTGAGAATCTTAAATTTGAAAAACCGAGAATACTCTTTTTCCTTAGTGGCGGTAACAAAATTAGTAGTAATCGTGCTAATTACATTGTGTTAAACATACTTATACACCAAAAGTTTCAATTTACGAAGGCGAGGTGTAATGTATACAAAGAAAAGATGGATCCAAATAAAATAGGAACACCTCCATTAACACGAGAGACTTTATTGCATTTGTAACAAAAGCGTGAACTTGCTTAACAGCAGACCATGATTTTAATAATTAACCAATACTATATTAATATATTGTAATTTGCAAGGAAACTTACTAAAAAACACAAAAAATTAAATAGATTATTTAATTTAAATACTAGTAGCTTAATTTAAATCCTACATAATGCAATGCATGCAAAATGGATTGTTGATTGAAAAATCAATGGCTCTTATTTCCACGTTAAAATAAACTAAATGCCTTAATTCTTTAACATGTAAATCAATATTCAATATTAAAATATTTATTCTTTAATGAGAGGTTATCTTTTAAAGCCATAGTAAATAAAGAAATGACATATATCTAATTTTTCTCATTGTCTATATACGCACTTATCACATTATCTTAATGCCTATCTTGTCATATGTGGCATGCATAAATGCTATATTACGCAATTATATTTTTTATCTTAGGGAGGCAGACAATTTACATTTTTAGCAAGTCGATTTAATTTGGCAGAGTACTGATGATATGTATAAGTTAACTCACTATTATATGCGCAATGCTGTTGAGTTGAGTCGCGTCAGCAGTCTGTTATTGCGCATAACTGTTTTTCGTCAACTCACCGACCACGACTTTGCTACAGGTGTTATGCTTCGAAGAGAACTTTTTCGTATTTAACTCTAAGTATTTTTTGTATACAAGTAATCAAAAGCTTGTACTAATAAACTAATAAAGAAATTACTAAAAAAAATCAAAATTACAAGCCGATGACTTATAATTGTACAGAGTGAGCAATTAGCGTAATTCACGCCTGATAAACTGTTTGTGACAAACGTCAAAACGATCAGTGTGTGTTCGCTCACTAGCCCTACATCAATACGGTCAGTGTGCGTGTGTGGCAAAACACAAACTATACTTATTTGTGCACCGAGGCCGTAGGAGCTCCATAAGCAGCGATTTTAAACACGATCTTGACTACAGCGAGGGAGCAGCAATGACATCGAATAGTTTGTAAGACGATTGGGAGCAACTTAAAAAAACAACAACAATCGTATTTTATGTTTTGCGTACTTAACGTAGCAGTAATAAATCTTACCATAGACCAATGACCAGTGTTGTGTGTACTGTTATGTTATGTAAGCAACCAGAATGTCCACAAAGATCGGGCTTAAAAGATTTCTGTTCAAAAACCACCGATTACGCCATTGTGGGACCCCAACTTTAATAATTCAGACTCAGCGGGTTCAGACAACGACGTTAGTAGAATCTCAGTCTTTTAAAATACTCAGTGCAACCCAGTTTTACTAAACAGACTAACCATGGACCTAAAACAAATTAAATCTTTAGTAGAATCGGGAGTCACTGCTGCGTTGCAAGCACAGGCAGAAGCGTTCAATACAAGGGACGCGGCCTTAAAAGAAGACTTAGAGCGCCAAATTGCCGAATCGACAAAAAGACTACAGCCACAGCAATTGATAACACTATAACACTATTCTAAGAAGTACAAATGGTAAATAATGTTTATTGGATCCTTTCAAGTGTCTAACTGAATTTATAGGGGCACAAGAAGCCAATGTTTTCTGACGACCATATAACGGCAGTTCTCGTCATTATCAGGTAGTTACCATCATATTATTAGTGAGAGAAGAGAAATTCTCTACACGGAGCACAAAAGGGCCCAAACAGGTGTGGGAGAAATATTATTATTCGTTTGTTAGCCACAATCAAATACAATAAAACAATCCTCTCTGTCACCAACAAAGTTGATGTTATGCATTCTCATCCAGATGCTATGCTTACAAAGATCCAGAATAGACTTAAAAGGGCTCAAGTCACAGTCGAGCTAGAAAAAATGAATCTCGACAAAAAAGTTTTTGTAAAATCCAATCGCAGGCTCGAAAATAATCTCACGCCTTTGTGCGAAGAGAGAACTGTTGGGGCTTACATGGGAACCACGGTTCTCATTATTGGGAGGATGGTCCACAAAGACAACTTTAACTGAAGACAATTTATTGACCTTCTATAATAAGGATATAAGGAAAAAAATATATATCTGTCGTAGCGCATTGTAGCAAGGGGGGCGCGGTAGCTTAGTTGGTTAAAGTGCCTGTCTAGTAAGCAAGCAGGAGATCGTGAGTTCGAATCCCGAGTCCAGTGAAGCGTCGTCGGAATTGCGACTCAGACTCTGCTGTGCTTATGTTAGACGATGGACTTTAGAGATTATTATTATTATTAGAACAGAGATAAGAGAGAGAGTATGGTTCGATTTTCTAATTTTTGTTTCCACGTTAGTGGCAGGTACTCCTGTCTTTAGAATCACAGAGGCACAGCTTGCCAAACTCAATCAACAGATCAAATCAGCCAACTTACCTCCGACCGTTAACCTAATTTTGAAAATCTCAAAAGGTGAACCAATAGACTGCTAATGGAGTTGCTAATAGACCACGCAAACTTAAAATCCTTTTGGCTTCAGGAGCCCAAAAAGATCGCCATTGCTGGAGGGGGTGTGTCACCGCTGAGTCACCTGGATGCCACAACATTGATTGACGACGATATCAGCATCGTTAATGACGCATAGGCGTTGGTATGCGTGGACAACGACACTGAGATGTGTGTGTGGGTGCATGGCGAGCACGTAATTGCACTCAGTGATTCGGCTACGGTTAATAAAACAAATACGTTAGCCACAACATCCAAAATCGGTTCCCATTGGATGTCGCAAGTCATCAAGAAGACGCACGTACCTTGGAGACAATTCATGAAGACAGGAGTGAAGTTAAAAACACCAGCAGAACTATGAATTTGCTTCTTTTTGGCTCGGCCTGACTCTTAATCGATTGCATCGGCATTGCTTATTGGAGCATCACCAAGAAGAGGATCACAGTTAAAAACATAAATGAGGTGATCGGTGGAATAGAGTCGGCCGGGGGCGGCCGTCACTTGAGCAGAGAGCAGTTAACTAACTTTTGTGTGAGTTAGGTCGCGGTAATCATATGCCTATGTTTGAAATATCTGTTATCGCGCATAAATATGTTTGGTCGGCTAGCCGGAGGTGCTATGCCTCTAAGTGAACATTTTTTTTATTTCGCTCTTGGATGTTTTTCCAAATTAAATGCAGTCTTGAATCGTCACAAGATTACTTCAGCTATCAGCCGTAAACAGACACAAATATTTACCGTACACGATTTATATATGCGTTTTATTTATACAAATATTTTTGTATTTTATTTACTGCCATGATCGACGTAATGGTTTGTTTTCCTGAATCTGTATATATTTTTCATATATTAACTGCCATACTGACAAAAATAAAGCACAAAATAACTAGAGAAGCTCAAAAAAACAGTAACCGAATACAGCTAAATTAATACAATAAAATCGGACTATCGAAGCAAATTTTTGGTTCCTTGTGTATATAGGCTATTACAGGCCCACACATAAAACATAGCAAACATATAAAACATATAACCAGACTGATACTATAAGACTTTCTCATAAAACAAAAAAATATATGCCTGTTTCCTTTTTTGCCAAAAAAATATATATATTCAATAAACGCACTTACGAATCAAATTTTTCTTGTAAAAATATCTGTTAATCTTTATATTTTGCTGATTGTAAAATCCAGTTTTATTTCATATTTTACAAAGGAATTTATAATTATTCCGCAGGGACTTCCATGGAACCATCATTCAGCTCGTCAATAACATCATGAGGATGTTTTCCATCAACAGTACATCCAACACTCTGGGCGGTACCAAGAACTTCTTTGCAAGTTCCTTTTAGCTCACGAGCCATTGACCTCGGTCGCATTGTACGTGCGATAGCTAAAATATCGTCGAAAGAAATATTTCCACTATGCTTAACTGAAAAAAAAGAAAATAACATTAACATTAACATAACATTATCAAATCTATATCTTATCTGCTTCAGGACCAGATATAACTATTTTTTATCTACAAATCATCGTACAGTATATAGTTTCTTTACGTTGATTTTGTTTCATTAATGTTCACTGGTAAAAATATGTTTATGTAATGCTTATTTCTTTAGTTTGCTTTAAACGCTTACACATTATTCTATGTTTTTTAACATAGTGTTACTTATTCCGATCCACTGTCAGAGCTTTTAAAATTTCAACCATTCTGTATATGCAGCACATGCGTGCGTAGCTGGATTGGAGGAAAAAATGTCGGATATTGTACATTATTTAACCATGAGAGTTTCGCAGTTAAATATCTCCTTATAAAGTAAAGTAAGTAACAGCCACGTCTGCAACCCCATAAAACTGACATTGGTTCGGCTCACTTTTGTTTATAGAGTTTTGTGTTTATGTGCATAGTTGTAGCAAGCCTATAAAAACAAAACAAAACTAAATACCTACGTTCAAATAAAATTAGTTTTAAAATAATAAACAAATTTAAAAACTAAACCATTTCACAAGTTCTATTTACATTGATTGAACAAATATTCAATTATTTAAAGAAGGTACTTTAGACATATTAATTTTGTAAGGAGCACTTGCCATGCAAAGCCACTGAAATTATTTACTGCTGTCACGCACTGCCAGATAATAAATAATTTTTAAACAGCAGCATCATCAATCAATCGCTATTCAACAAGAATTATACGCAATTATTAAAAACTGGAACTAAATTCCGATGGCAAGATATTACATTGTTAATTAAACTCTCAATATCGGCCTCCGCTTTTACTTGCTTTTAATGTGTATTGCCAAAGAATACAGCTTTTATATATTTATTTTAGTTAGTTAATTTCTATCGTGAGATGTCTCAACTAAAACAGCCCTTTGTCGTTATAAAGTAGATAATCACCAAAAATTGCCACCCTAATATAGCTATTTAAGTCCATAATTTGCCATGAAAATATGTTTTTGGAGTTATTGATAAAAAATTTTTTAAAACCAATTTTACCATGTCAATCAATGTAAATAGTAGAAGGCTCTCGTGTCATGAAAAACCAAAATTTATTCATTTCGAGTAGAAGGATCGGAGGTGTTACCTTGAATGTAGATTAATTGTAATAATAATACATTTGTTATTTGTTTGATGTCTCCAGTACTGAGCGAGATTTTGATTTTCGCATTGCGCTAATGTGCACTGCCATCTAAAATCTAAACATTTTGTGTGGCCGGTATATGAGAACCTTTTTATTTCCTGTTTAATATATCAAACTTAAAAAACGGCCAATAAATCGAACATATGTATGTACACTTGCCCGCATATGTCTGCGTACACCCAAAGAAAAATTTAAAATTAAATTTCAAACGCAAATTGCTTGGCTATTAATACATATTTTTAATTAATTCTTTTTTTAAACATAAATATATTTTTTTCTCTTCAATATTATATTTTTTCCAGAATTCTGCAACAATTTTCTATATTTTATTTTTAATTTTAAAATTAAC
>SCDZ01001347.1:0-10189 GCA_004143845.1 Drosophila lacertosa
TTTTCTTTTTCGGCTTGTTCCTTACATTTTTTAGCCTCCGCTTTAGCTTTTTCTGCCTTGGCCATTTCAGCGCACTTTTCCTTTTCGGCTTGTTCCTTAAGTTTTTTATCCTCTGCTTCTTTCTCTGCCTTGGCCATTTTAGCGCATTTTGCTTTTTCAGCTTGTTCCTTGCATTTTTTATCCTGGGCTTCTTTTTCCTTTTTTTCTTTTTCGGCCATTTTAGCGCACTTTTCTTTTTCGGCTTGTTCCTTACATTTTTTATCCAGCCCGTCCTTTTCTTTTTCTGCCTTGGCTAATTTATCACATTTTTCTTTCTCAGCCATTTTCGCACATTCTTCGGTGCTTCCATTCTTACTTTTTGCATTATCGGCAAAGTTTCTGCATTGAGTTCTCAGATCATCAGGCTTAGCTAAAACCTGTTGTTGTGTCTGCTCCGTTCCCTTCTTAAATTTTTCCGACTTAGCAAATTGAACATACTTCTCTTTTTGGGTATGTTCTTGGTGTTTGTTTACCTTCTGGTCGAACATTTTTTTCTGGGCCAAATCCATATACATTTTTTCAAGTTGCATTCTCTCTTCGTTAGCTTTTCGTGCGAATAACTCTAAATTTTTTTTTGCGTCTTCTGCCATTTGGTGACATAACATTATTTGTAACTCCAGCTTGGCCATTTTGTCGCACTTAGACTTATTCGTCAATGCTTTGCAATGCGTTTTAAATATATCTTGCTGTTTTTTTTGTTCTTTATTCGAAAACTCGTTAACATTCTCGTTTTTGTTACCTTGCTCTTGTTCAGCAGATTTCTCAATTTCCCGCATCTCGCTCAACTCCGTGAATAGCATTCTCAATTTTTGTTCTTCACTAATTAGTCGTTTTAGCTCGGCCATTTTACTATACTCCTTCTGCTTGGCCAAATCTTGGCATTGTCTTTTTAGATCGTCAAGTTCGGCCAGCATTTCGATGTTCTCTTGCTTTGATAAACCCTTCTTGGCAACAGTCGCTTCTTCAAATTCTTTTACCACCATCTGCTCACAAGCTAACTTAAATTTTGTAGCCAAAATATCAAATTTTGCTTTTAGCCTATTACTCTCAATACAATTTTCATTTGCAGATACTTTATTATGTCTCCGTATGATAATCTTCATTTTGGGCAAAGGCATATCTATGTTCGCATCCAATATGAAATTTAAAAGAAAGTCAAGGTGTTTTTACTATTTAAATACTTACAGCCCTTCTTTTTTTTGTCATAATTTTGCGTTACACACATATCACGCGAGGAAGCATGCCAAGAGTCCAGCCTTTGCATCAATCCATTGCACACCAAAGGACCATTATCATATGTTAGCATTGGCTGCATGCAACAATTGCAAGCCCTTATGTATGCACGGGTGTTGCGGCTTAAAACATTTCGGGTAAACATCTATAGGCCGGGCTATTTTAATTTTTTTTATTTTTTATACGGAAAATTTTTTAGGTCTGGCCCAGAAAAAACCCAAACGAAATATGATTTGAAATTTTAGATTCGTAGGCAGCACTACCTATGCGACAAGTTCAATTTGACAATCATCTCCTAGCCGACTATTCTAAACACATTAAAGGTGCATATACCGTTTCCTATACAATTTCAACTGGATTTTTTGTTTAATAGCTACACTAAGGTTACACGCACGCATAATGCACCAATAAAAACTAACTGCAAAAAGGATTCGGGGCGTTGCCAGCCGTTTCAACGATATTGTCATTTCAAGCTATCTGGCAGTTCTAAAGCATCAAAGATGTCCGCTGCCTTGTGATCATTGTGACGTCATACGTATGTAAATAGCAACTTTAGTATTTGCAAATAATTTTTAACTATAAACAGCTGCAGAATAACAGAGCAGTGGGCAAGATTGATCATTTAAAATTTGATTTTCATGTTAATAAGCTATTTATCCACATATACATACTGAGTTTGGATAAACTAATGGGTTGGTGGCCTAGCGAATTGTCCAATGAAAATTATAGGCATATCATAGAATAAGTTAAGCAGTCTACCCATCGAAAAGCGAAAAAGATACTTAGCTTGATTAAAATTATTAGTTCAAGATAAACGTATGATTTTAGTTTTGAATGAACAACATCTCTCATCTATATAGATTAGTTTATTATTTCTTTTAATTTAGTTCATTGTACCTGTTCATATTATCAATATGCGTATATTTATATATTTATGCACATGTACGTATTTCAATATTGTATGTTCGCAAACGTAGTAAATACGATTACGAGTTCACAGAAGGCTGATAATACGTGTCGTTAAATGATAAAAATAGAGAATTACTTATGGATGATTTATATTCAAAATCTATTGTTTTATTATTGTCTTTATTTAAAAACTAAATACAGAATAATGTATATCAGCAATTTATATTCGATTTCCGACGTCATGTGATAGCAATCTAGGAAAATTATAAATACTATTTTTTCAAATATTTCATTAGGCCAATTCCAATAAGCTGCAATAAACAAATACTCAGAAAATATGAATGATACTTTATTTAATTTTTTGCCATGATAGTGTTCAGATCTAATGAACGTAAAATTTATGTGAAAACAAAACTATATTGCTTAGCATCTTGAGCTTCTCTAGGATTGATATTAATTTGTCCACCGATTGAATTCTGTTCTTGCCGAATTAGATGGGGCCAGTCACGGTTTCTTATCAGTTCTGAAAATAAATAATACTATGGCACAGATTGTTAGTAATGTGATATTCGTCATTGACTTACAAATAACCTAACAAGCTGCCGATGTGTTGTCTTATCAACTAGAGCAAATATAAAAATACACACGTTGTATTAAGCAATCTACATAAAGTTGCTGCCATTCACCTCGGTTTGACATTGAATACCCAATAAACGGGTGCTGATAACGTGCTCTAAGCTGTTATTAGACTAATCGCTCTCTGATTGGAAGCAACAGGTAGCGCATTAATACTCTTGCAGAGGGTATCACTATTTCGTTATTTAGTGTGAAGACAACAACGGAACACATAAAAAGTAGTTGCATATATTTAAATTCAGGATGATAGGCAGACAATATCGGACCACTGCTTGATAGGTAGAAACTTTTGCAAATATAGCTTGCGAACATCAAAGAACTCTGTAAAGAAAACTATTGAAAATGTGATATTTGTTTTAAAGGGTATTTGATTGTCGGCATTCCGAAACAAATTATTGATAGCTGTTTATTTTACTTATATACTCACAAAGATTCTGGCACAACTGGCGTCCTAAAGTGCTGAAGCTACGCTTTTCATATTCAACTTCATTGCTCGAGTCCTCCTCGCCTTTCTTTTTTTTAGTGCAGACATCAGAGCCGCCCAGAATTTCAATATCGTTTTCTTGCCTTTTCTTCTTCAACTGTGCCAATGGACTTTTATCCTCACATTTGTTTGAATTGCCACCACGAATTTTGGTGTCATCAATTCCATCATTTCCATCATCAAAATGAACCACAACCTCATTGGCTTGTGGTCTTCCCGCACCCAATATGTGATAATCGTTGAGGGTTGTGGTCATTTTTCTATTGGTGTTCAATAAATCTGGCATGCAAGCTAGCGACGGCATGATTAGATATTCTGAGCACGGTACTTCAGTCAACGCATCGAACCGCCATTGAGATTGCTTGTTACCCTCTACGTTTACATCTGGGTATTCATTTCTTCGATCCCTACGAATAGTCGCTGCACCCAGACCCCGTTTGGCGAGATCTGTCGAGATGTAAACATCATTTTTCGGCGACGTCCTATTAGATCTTCGTTTACTTGAACTGATGGCTTTAGCGCGATTTTGACGGCTGTTTTCGGGGATTGTATTGCGGGCGTTAACGGCTGCGAAGGTGGTGATGCTCCTACGACCATTATTGCCTCTTCTGCCCGTTAGTATGTCGTAGAGGTATTGGGTGAGCGACAGTTTTCGATTTGGCAAGACAGATACTCTGGGTCTTGGGTCGACTATTGAACGTTTCTTGGGTTTAGGCTCTTTCTTGTCCGATTTGTCTTTTTTGTCGGCTTCATTTGTAAATTTGTTCGACACAAGCGCGGCGTCCATTTGGCTCTCATCACTGCCCATGAACTCAGCTTTTCCATAAGATCTTAAGGTTCGGTCCTTACGGGAGCTACTCGATGCTGTGGACACTGAATCGCAATCGCCTAGGACATCACTCTGCGCGATAGACTTAGGGGACTTTTGACATAGCTTATCTGATACAACATTACCAACAGTTGTGTTATCTGCACTTTTTGTCTGATCTAAAGAAGATGCATCCGAAGAATTTGCAGATGCTTTAATCCCAGAATTCGAATTGACATCTGTAGATGGAGTTTTAGATTTAAAAAGATCCGAAATACTTTTGCCACGTTTTTCAATTTTCTCACGCTTAGGGACAAACTTTTCTAGAGAAGTGTCATACTCTAACTCTATTCCGGGCTTGCCCTGAATAATTGATGCAACCGAACCCCTTTGTTTGGGTGGCTGGGCACCTTTTACTCTCATACCATGAGAGCGGGAATTTGGAACATTATCTGTGCTGATACCATCTGGACTAAAATCTGCTTTTGATTGAGTCTCTGAGACTTTTCCAGATACTTTTGCAACAGTATCTGCATGAACTAAATCAATTGCTTCAGCCTTTATTGTACCATCTACGACGTTTGAATCGGAGCTTTGCGGAGACTCTTCGGGGTTGGAAGACTTGGCCATAGATTTAACAGCTGGTGGACTATTCTTGGGATTTGAAGTGACAGTGATTCCTTTTGCATTTGTTTTGGTTTCCAATTTGTTCTTGTCATAAGAAAGATATCCCCTGACCTTAATGTTTTTTTTTGTTGCATCGATCGAGTCATTTTTGGCTTTATATTCAGTAGCCTTAATCTTAGAAGACGTTTGCATATCCTTTTTGCTGCTAATGTCTGTGACTTTGAAGGCCTTAGTGGTTTGAGTTGTTGTAGGACTTTTGGAGGACTGGCTCTGAACGTCTTTAGCTTTAGAAGACTTTTGGTCTGAGTTTGGAGTTGCTGTAATTTTGAAGATGACGTCCGAGTTCTGATTAGATTTTAATACAGAAGAACTGTTAATTTTGTCTTTTGAGGCCTTATTTAAATTGGATGCTGACGATTTAATATCTGGCTGATTCTGAATGGGCTTATCCTTATTTTCACTTGAAAATCGCTTGGGGTTGGCTAAGCCTTCCACAGCCATTGCAGCCCTTTCAGATTCAGCTTTACTTTTGCTTTGGCTCCTAGAGGCTTTGGCTTGAGATTGATTTAGCTTTGCTAGATTTTTCCTTTGCAACCTCGTGGATTTACATTTGGGCTGAATTGGTAACGTTTTGCTTGTGCTATTGCCAATTTTTGAAGATAGATCGCTTACTGCTTTGGCTTGGCTTTGGCTTTTTGGGGTTTCAGCTTTCGGCGAAAAATAAGTTTGGCTTGTGGACTCGTTAGCACTTGGTTTCGCTTGGATTGGCACATTAGTCTGACTTTTCAAAGATTTAGTTGGTGAAAAAATCTTAATTTGACTTGTGGGCTCGATTTTATTTTCTTCATCACTAGGTTTCTCTTGGATAGACTTTTTCTCCACATTAGTCTGAATTATCGAAGATTTTGTTGGTGAAGAAACTTTGATTTGACTTGTGGGCCGATTTTTATTTTCTTCATCACTCGTTTTCGCTTGGATTGGCTTTTTATCTACACTAGTCTGACTTTTCAAGGATTTAGTTGGTGAAGAAACTTTGATTTGACTTGTGGGCTCGTTTTTATTTTCTTCATCCCTTGGTTCCGCTTGGATTGTTTTTTTATCTGTATTAGTTTGACTTTTTGAGAATTCAGTTGGTGAAGAAGCCTTAATTTGACCTTTAGGCTGGTTTTTGGTTTCTTCATCACTTGGTTCCGCTTGGATTGTTTTTCTATCCACATTAGTCTGACTTTTCAAAGATTTAGTTGGTGAAAAAATCTTAATTAGACTCATAGGCTGGTTTACCTTTTCTTCATCCCTTGGTTCCGCTTGGATTGTTTTATTCTCCACATTAGTCTGACTTTTTAAAGATTTAGTTGGTGAAAAAATCTTAATTTGACTTATGGGCTCGATTTTATTTTCTTCATCCCTTGGTTCCGCTTTAACTGAGTTTTTATCTATATTAGTTTGACTCTTCGAGGATTCAGTTGGTGAAAAACCCTTAACTTGACTTGTTGGCTCGTTTATATATTTTTTATCACTTGGTTTCTCTTGGATTGTCTTTTTATCCACATTAGTCTGACTTTTCGAGGATTTAGTTGGTGAAAAAACTTTGATTTGACTTGTGGGCTGATTTTTATTTTCCTCATCACTTGGTTCCGCTTTGATTGACTTTTTATCTATATTAGCTTGACTTTTCGAGGATTCAGTTGGTGAAAAAATCTTAATTTGATTTGTGGGCTGATTTTTATTTTCTTCACCACTTGGTTTCTCTTGGATAGACTTTTTATCTATATTAGTTTGACTTGTGGGCTCGTTATTTTCTTCACCACTTGGTTTCTCTTGGATAGACTCTTTCTCCACATTAGTCTGACTTTTCGAGGATTTAGTTGGTGACAAAACCTTAATTTCACTTGTGGGCTCGTTTTTAATTTCTTCATCACTTGGTTCCGCTTTTATTGACTTTTTATCTATATTAGTTTGACTTTTCGAGGATTTAGTTGGTGAAAAAATTTGATTTGTGGGCTCGTTTTTATTTTCTTCATCACTTGGTTTTGCTTGGATTGGCTTTTTATCTAAATTACTTTCATATTTGTTGTATTGGACAGGCTTCTCCTGGAAAAATTCTTTCGGATATAAGTTTGATTCTTTTGCATTTGCTAACCTGGATCGAGATTTGTATAGCTCTGAAAACATTTCATTCCAAGGTACTGGACCTCCAGCTTTCTGTGATTTATCTGATACCTTATTTTCTGTGTTCTTCGAAGATTCTGAACGTTTCTTATTGTTGTAGAGAGACTTTTTTGTTCTACCATCCGATTGTTTAATACCATCCTGACTCGAAATACTTGCCGATTCAGTTTTTGAGGCTTTAGAAGATTTTTCATTTGCATTACGATCTGTGTCTAAGTCAGTTACCTTAGCGTTAGTTTTACCACCCCAAATTTCAGTACTGCCCTTAGTCCTTAATTCTTCAGACGATTTTTTATTGGCATTAACAGTTGTATCTGATTGCTTTACTTCATCCTTAGATGTACTATCAAAACTCTTAATATCGGAAGGCTTTACAGGCTTAGCTCCATCTTGACTTGAATCCTTTTTCATTTGAGTATTTGGCGCTTGGGAAGACTTTTTAGTTGCGTTAATATTTGTAGCTGATCTGTTCAATTCAACCTTAATTTTATCTCCAGAAACAATAGCTTCAAAAATACTTCGAGAGCTCAAGGCATTAGCGGGTTTTTTATTGGCATTTAAAGTTTTATCTGATTGCTTTACTTTATCCTTAGATGTACTATCCAAGTTCTTTATATCGAAAGAACTCCTAGACTTTACATCTTGAGTTAAGTCCTTTTTCGATTGAGTGGAGACTTCAGTGGATTTTTTAATTGCATTAATATTTGTGGCAGAACTGTTCCCTTTGTCCTTAGGCTTATCTCCAGAAAAAGGTTTCTTAGAAGTAGTTTTATCTTGAGAGACTTCAGCGGACTTTTTAGCTATATCCTTTTGTGTGCCAAACAAAGTATTTGCGGCCTGGAAAGATATATTAGTTGCATTGATATTTGTAGCTGAAGTGTTTACCTTAACCTTATTTTTATCTACAGAAGCAACTGTATCAGGAGCACTTTTAGACTCCGAGGCTTCAACGGACTTTTTACTAGCATCTAAAGTTGTATCTGACTTCTTTACTTTATCCTTTTGTGTACTATAGAAAGTCTTAATATCGGAAGTGCTCTTGGACTTAACAGTCTTAGCTCCATCTTGACTTGAATCCTTTTTCAATTGAGTGTTTGAAGCTTGGGAAGATTTATCATTTGCGCTGATGTTTGTAGCCGAACTCTTCACTTTGTCCTTAGATATATCTCCAGCAGGTTTCTCAAAAGTTGTCTTTGCTTTTGAGGCTTCAGCGGATTTTATACTATCATTCAAAGTTGTAGCTTTATCCTTTTGTGTACTATATAAAGTCTTAATATCGGAAGTGCTCTTAGACTTTACAGGCTTAGCTCCATCTTGACTTAAATCCTTTTTCAATTGAGTGTTAAAGGCTTGGCAAGATTTTTCATTTGCGGTTATATTTGTGGCAGAGCTTTTCACTTTGTCAGATTTCTCAGAAGTTGCTTTAGCCTTTGAGGCTTCAAAGGATTTTCTAGTGGCATTCAAAAAGGTAGCTTTATCCTTTTGAGCACTATACAAAGTCTTAATGTCGGAAGCGCTCTTAGACTTAAACTTATTTTTCGAAAATTGCATCAATTTGTTTTTCTCATTAATAGCTGCAGTAGATTTGTTTACTTTATCTTTTAATTTATCACCCGCGGATTTGATATTGGTGGCGATCTTAGGATTAACAGACTTAACACCAACATAGCTTGAATCCTTAGTTTTGCCAAAACCAACTCCTTTATCCTTAGAAGACTCAATCGTTTTTGTGGAACGCTTTGTGTCTTTCTGTTTCGGCTTAGAAACTAATTCCTTAATCTCAGCTGAAGCAACGAATGCTTTGACCCTAGTTGCCACGCCCATTGCATTCGGATCGAGTTCATTATCCATGTTTTTAGTAGAATCCAGCTTTTTGTTTCCCGCGGTTGAGCTTTTATCGCTGCTATTTTTCTTACTGACAACAACGTTGCTGAGCGAATTTATCTCTTTATTTATGGACAACTTCGTCAAAGCTGCGGCATCTATATTTGGACTGGTTTTTTTGGAGCCACTCGCAAGTTTAGTATTGTTATTAGCAGTTCCTGAGCCATCCTTCTTTAACAATCGCTGGCGCAAATGTTTCTTGAAGTCGATATTCTCGCCAGAGTCATCATCATGAAAGTTTCTCATGATTGGAGCCCATGGGCGACAGCCGGTATACTTAATGGATAAAGTTCTGTAAAGCGACCGCGAGGATCGCCAATATACCATATTAGCCATGATTTGTTTATCTTAACCTAGCTTTACCTCCGGAACTAAGCAAATATAAATAAAGCTGAAATTTCGAAATTTCATACAAACAACTTCAATTTTGTACTAAGCTAATAAATGTATTGATTATTTTTCCACTATGTACACATCTTTCTGAACAAAAATGCAAGGCTGGCTTATATCAAAATTAAAACTTGACCGGATTATTTGTATTCCTTGGCTGCACATGAATCATGACTTTAATCGCTCCGCCTGCGCCAGTGCGAGCGGTTTCAAACGCCTTTGCGGTCTCAGTAATACTAAAATGATGAGTCACAAGACGCTTTACATTGACCCTTCCTGAGGCGACCAGTGCCAGAGCGGCTGCATAGCTACAAAAATAAATAAATTAGTTAACCAAAGGAGCAATATTTAATTGAGTGCGCTACTTACTCATTACAGTAACGGAATACGCCGCGAATATCTATTTCGCGGGCTAAGGCATTGAACAGAGGCAACCTCATTTCCGAGGGACCCATTCCAACAATGACGACGACCCCTCCAGATCGCGTAGCCTATGATATAAATTATTTAAAATTATACAAATATAATCAATCTAAGTTATCGTATCCCTTTACTTACAAAGATCGCCAGCCTTGTGCTGCTCTCCGCTCCACAACAGTCAATGGACTTGTCGGGCTCGTCGCCCATCACACGACGCACTCGCTCAGCGACTTGTTCGGCGGTCTCATCCCGCTTTAGTAGCAGCGTATGTGTGGCGCCGAGTTCCTTGGCAATATCCAGACGCTGTTGCACCAGATCCGTTATTAAAATCTCCGTAGCACCCATCGATTGTGCGACCTAGTTAATATTGAGACTGAGTACAAAGAATTGCCAGCTTAAGATGTTCACTCACCAGCAGCGTAACCAGTCCAATTGGTCCAGCACCCAAAATAAGCACCTTCGAGCCCAGACTCACGCCAGCACGGTTACAGGCATGCACTCCGACCGACAGCGGCTCCAGCAAAGCACCCTCCTCCATGGAGACGTGGTCGGGTAGCTTAAAGCAGAAATCCGCCGCATGTTTGTAGTAC
>SCDZ01001348.1:0-10182 GCA_004143845.1 Drosophila lacertosa
TATGATTTATTTCACCTCGGCCTCCATTTCACAGCCTTCAAGTGCAGCCAAAATATTCCTGGCAGTAATGCGGGACATTTCTTTGCGTGTTTCAATGTCTGCGCTGCCAATATGCGGCAGTACTACAATATTTTCTAGCTTCAGCAGCGGATCATCGACGGGTAGTGGCTCCGGCGTAGTAACATCCAAACCTGCGGCTAAAATGCGCTTTGAATGCAGCGCTTCATAAAGCGCCTTCTGATCGACGACACCGCCACGCGCCGTGTTGATAAAAATGCAGTTGGGCTTCATTTTCTGAAAGGCAGCCGCATTGAAGACCTCCTTGGTTTCAGGGGTTAAGGCACAGCAGACAACAATGAAGTCCGATGAACCGAGCATTTCATCAAAGTCCACACGCTGGGCATTAACCTTTGCGGCCTGTTCCGGTCTTGCCGTGCGGGTCGTATAGGTTATCTTGGCCGGCTTGAATGGGAGAATACGTGCTGCAATCTCCTCGCCAATGCGCCCAAAGCCAAATAAGCCGACGCACGAGTTTTTCAGGCCCTGTCCACACATCCACATAGGCGCCCATGATTTCCAACCGCCGTTGTACACCTGCTTGTTGGCCTCAAACAGACGTCGGTTTGTGGCCAGCAGCAGGGCCAGGGTAAGTTCTGCAGTAGCATCGGTCAAAACGTCAGGCGTGTAGCCGACGCGTATGCCACGTTTCTTGCACTCCTGGACATCGATGTGTTCGTAGCCCACCGATATGGTGGACACGCACTTAAGCTGCGCACCAGCCGCATCCAACACATCGGCATCTATTCGGTCTGTGAGTGCGCAATAGAGGGCGTCCTTGCCCTTAACCTGACACAACAGCTCGTCGCGTGGCACTGGCAGAGCCTTTGACCAGCTGGTTACATCGCAACTGGTGCAAGTGTGGGAGGAAAATGTTAAATTACTCTCAAATAGCAATGGCAGCAACAAAACAACAACAACCTCTTACGCAGCAAATCCAGTCCGCTTGCATCGACATCGGGACGAGTCACATAAACGCTGGGCTTCGAACTCATAGTTGCGCTGTGTAACAGTTGAGTAAGGCTTTTGGCCTGCTGGATAAGTTGCGATCGAATTTTATGCATGTTAACATGCGTATGCGTACACTGCGGGACACACGAATAGCAACCGTCCTACTAAAAGTCATTGCAAAAACATACCAATGTCAGATAGATAGATTAAATATCCCATTTACTATTAACTATAGATTTGCTTAGGTGTATTAATTACTGAACCGCTAATTATAAATTAGCAACTTATTGTCAATCAAAATAAGAGCGAGCTTAAACAAGAGCAGCTGTTATCTAAAGTTCTCAGTTAAGTTGAAGTTTCATGTTAGAGTATTTCGTTGGATTGCTTGGTCACACTTTTTTATTTTTTGTATATTAGCATTTCCATTTGAGTTCAACAGAGCTAAAACAAGAAGCTTATTAATTATTTGCGAATTTAATTTTTTTAAACTATGGATTGGTATATTGGTAACGAATGGAACGATGCAACACGTGGGCTACACAAGAAGGTGCTGAGCCTACAATTGCAAAATGTGGAGAAGCCCCTACCGGTTAGCACAGTGTTATTCACAGTAAACAAAACGAGCGCTAACTTGGGCGCCAGACCCAGTAAATATCTGGCCAACGGGGAGATGCAGCAACACAGTCTTGAAATGGGCACTGCCGTGACACCAATTGATTGTTATTTGGAGCTGTTGCTGCAGCAATTTATACCCGGCGAAACCAGCGAGTGCAGCATTGCAACCAAAGCCGGCGAACATTTGGAATTCGAGCTAAAACTGGAGCGCATCGTCAGCAACACACAGCTGGAGAAGTTGAATGCAGCGGAAATTCATAAACTAGCACTAGGGTACAAGGAGCGGGGCGTGGCCATGTTTAAGGCATATCCGAAATTTGCCTGTGATTATTTTTCACGTGCTGCAAAACTGCTGATCACATACAAACCTTTTGATAAGCTGGACGAAAAGACGAATGGGATTTCGGGCAGCGAGCTGGAGGCGTTGTTTGTGCAAATTCAAACGAACCTGGCCGCCTGTCTGCTGCTGGAACAGCGTTACGAGCATGTCATCTACCATACCGCATTTGTCGATACCAGCGAGCAGCCCAACGAGAAGGGCATTTATCGCCGTGCATTGGCCTATTTTCACCTAAACGAATTCGAGAAGGCACAGGAAACCATCGAGCGTGTACCCAACTATGAAGAGAAACGTGAATTCAGCAAGCTGCGTGATAATATTGCGGCCAGCCGGAAGAACAGCAATGCCAACTACAAGCAGTTGGTGCAGCGCATGTTCAGTTAGTTTAAAAGCTGTCTCACAATAATTAACTCCTAGGCATTTAATAAAAATAGCTTATATTTAGCTTAAATAGGCGCTACTTTGATTTCGGTTTTCTTGTCGAAGTTTTCTTTGAGTCCACTTTTGCCTTCTTATTTTTGTACTTCATGCCGCCGGGTAATCTTGTTCGCTTTCGTGACGATGTGTTGTCGGGTTTAAATAGTTCTACAAAATAAGAAATATTATAACTCATATATATATATGTGTACAGCTTAGTATGTGAATGTTGCTCACCTTCGTCTGGCTCTTCGCCCACCTCGTCCTTGTAATATTGTGCATCATCGTCCGCATCGCTAGCATTTTCACCGGCCTCTTCTCGTTTGGCCGCACGATTTTCTTCCTTCTTTATCTTCAAATTGCGCGCACGATTCTCGGTCTGTTGCTTCTTGCGCTGCTCCTTCAGTTTACGTTTCTTTTCAATCAATTTACGTAGCGATTCCTTTTCATCTTCGGTTTTGATGACATGATCGTGATAGAGCACCTCACCGGTCAACAAGCCCTCCTCGATCTTCATGAGTTGCATTGTGAGACGTGGTCCGATTTCGTGCAGTTTTACCGAACTCTTGTGATCCTCCAGATTTCCCTTGCTCTTCAGCGTTTGTGCCAGTACCACATGCGATTGCTCATCATCCTCGGCCTCCGATTCCGAGGCATAGCCATCCCTACAATTACATGGAGCATGTTATGATAACGGAAACTTATATGTATATAAGGACTTACTTGGTGACAAAATCAACCACTTCCTCGCATTTATGAAGATTTGGCACAGTGCCGCTAACAATTTTCTGCACCGCCCGCTTCAGACCCACCGGCACCACCTGCACCGAATAGTGGCGCATTTCCACTAGCTTCGTTTCCGGATTGTACGAGAAGAGGACGCATCGACGTATCGTATCGATGCTAACCTGTGCCAAATTTATCGACGGAAACATATTTTGGAACGTGGTAGCCATCAATTTCAAGTGTTTGCCATCGCCACTAAAGTTGTTCATGATGACCAGCGGGGCATGCTTGAAATGATCAACATCAAACATTTGCTTCTTGCTGCACGAGATGACGTCACGAGCGAGCGTAAACTGATGCACCTGATCGAAGTAAAATTGGCATTAGTAATGTCTACAAAGGATTGGTTTGTAAGTCTACCTTAAAAGTAAGCGATGGCCCACGCGGCAAGCGCAACACTTTGAAGGACAGCTGCGTGGAGGCCTTGTTGAATATGCCCATGTGCGAGACGTGGAAGAAGCTGCTCAAGCTGATAAAATCCTTAATGCGATTGATTTTCTTCTCGCGCAAATTGGTTGCCGTAAACGGCTCCATTATCCGGCGAAAATCGAGTGTCAAATCTGTGATATACGGACAGGACAGGCCGCGATGAATAATAAAAGAGTGCGGAGCCTCGACGACTTCGCTCGGTTCGCTTGCCTTGAAGGCGGCTGTGCGCGTTTTCGGGTGGACTTTCTTCTTGGCGCGTCCCATTTCTTATTTTCTTCTATTTGTTTAATTTTCACAATTCAAAAACACACTGCAACCGCACGTGTCCGGTCTGTTGCTTTGGCATTCACCTGATGCGCTAACAGCCAATCGATATATCGATAAGTTGGCTCTGCAAAATTCAGGGGGCCACTTAACAGCAAAAGTGGAATTTTCTGGTAACACCCATCAGCGATCACGGTTAGGCGCGTCATATTGAAAATAATGCAATTGTTTCACAAACAGTATAAGCTTGATTTATTTAAATTATATTTATTTAATCACACACAACATAGTAAAACATAAATGATGATTTTTTTGTTTTTCTATGTTGCCGTTGTCGTTTTCTGCATTTAAAGTTTTACAACTGTTTATTTTCTTATTTTTGTTTTTGTATCAGCTAATTTTTGAAGAATTTATGTGTGGTCAATGTTTAAAGTTGAATAGATGTAAAAATATTCTGCACATGCATTTTAGTTTGTATGTTTGTGTAATGCTAAAACTAATTGCAATTTATAGAATTAAGTTTCACTTTTATTTCATACGTAAAAAAAGGTATTACATTAACCAAAAGAAAAAAAGACAGTTCGCAAACAACAAGAGCAGCTACGACGCTGATATAGATATAGAAAGGGGGAATTCAATATAATGTAGACAATAATGAAACAGAGGCCAGGTCGAGAGTGTCTTCGATATATGGTATGTTAAATATGCCTAATGTTGCTGGAAAAACAATGCGCCGCCTTATTGAACGTACGTAGCAATGTTTGTTTTTGTTTGTTTTTCTTTGAAAATTACAACTATATATTTAGGTTGCGAAAATTAATAATATTAATATTTTTAATATTAGCATTTATGTATATTTATATAAATTATAGTTACAGCTACAGCTTAAACTGAATTTGGAGTGTTTTAGTGTTTCGTTTTTCTTTCTTACTTTTTTTTGCTTTTCTTCAGACGTCAAAGAGCTATCGACGCTTTATGCGATATATTATTTATATGTATATATATAAAACTTCAGTTTAAACTATAGTTAACTACAGCCGGATGTTGATGTTGCGGTTGGTGTTGTTCTTCTTCTCATTCTTTTACATTTTGATGTTGCTGGTATTATTATTGTTGATTTTTTAATGCATATATGACAAACTGCTTGTGGCTGTGGTTTAAAAAATAACATCTTATGCCATTGTTGTAGTTGTAATTGTTGTTGCTCTTGCTATTGCTGTTCTGGCTGTTGTTGCGGGTGGCTGCTGCTGATGCTGCCGCGGCGATTCCTTGGGGCGGTCACTGACAGCACTGCTTGCGTACATCGGCTGTGACAGTCGGCTTAACGTCGATGGGCTCCACATTCGAGGGACGAATGACATCGCCTTCAGGGGGATCTCTAATTTGTTTCTGCGACACAATACGATAGATCTCTGTAAAAGCATAAGTTTCAATAAGTATGTTGTGGATTACCTAAAGATCACTTAACCCACCTGTGAGTATATTTTGGAATGCGGTTTCAACGTTCGTCGAGTCTAGGGCCGATGTTTCTATGAAACTCAAACCGTTGCGCTCCGCAAACAGTTTCGCCTCATCCGTCGGCACCGAGCGCAAATGCCGCAAATCGGACTTGTTGCCCACCAGCATTATAACAATATTCTGATCGGCATGATCGCGCAGCTCCCGCAGCCATCGCTCCACATTCTCGTACGTCAAATGCTTGGCAATGTCGTAGACGAGCAGCGCCCCAACAGCACCGCGATAATATGCAGAGGTGATGGCCCGATAACGCTCCTGGCCGGCAGTATCCCAAATTTGCGCCTTAATTGTTTTGCCATCGACCTTGCATCACAAAGAAGGACGAAACGACACAAAAATAATTTAATTACTGTTTGTTTAACGTCAGCTACAAGTGGGATTTTTATTTGTTTTTATTTGTATTTACTTTATATATGTGCAAGATAAAAGATTAGATTTAATTCTTTCTATCTTGTGTTTTCTTTCACTCTGGCCCTGGCCTATTTGTTTTTAACTCATTTCTACTCATCTACAACTTAGTATGTCAAACCTCGTTTCCTCTATGTCTTGTTCTTTTAACTCACCAATTCTTAAACCACGTTTGCTTTTTTTCTTTGCATTCTCTTAAGCAACGCCTTTCTATGCGATTTCTTGAATCCAAGTAGTGCCAAAACATTCTCTACTCTTATTTTAATACTCCTTATAATTTAAACCCATAGATTATGCTTCACATACCTTTTCGTAGATTGTAATAAACGCCCACAAATAATTATATTTATATATATTTATATGGGTATCAGCTCTATGAGTTTTGAGGTCATCCAGTGGTTAACCACAGTTTCTCTAGTACTCACCTCTATGCTGCGCGTTGCGAACTCAACGCCAATTGTTGACTTGGACTCCAAATTGAATTCATTGCGCGTGAAACGTGACAGCAAATTACTTTTACCGACGCCCGAGTCACCAATAAGCACAACTGCAATAAACGGTTTATCAAAACATAGAGAAGGAAAATATTAGAAAATTGCAAATTATAGTTCAACGTCTGTCTATCGTTGTTGCATAATTTAAGACTGCCTGCTTGATTGGTCGGGGGAGTTGGGCCATTGGGTCATGTCCTCGCATTCAGTTATTGGTAAAATACGGCCGCGTGCCTGAAGGTCAGCAGGCCCAATAAATTGCTATGCTTTCAGGGGATTTCAGTGACGGCCATAAAGCCAAGCGTTTTATGGACACAACCACAAGCCACCCCCCCCCCCCTCCCTATAACACGCACAAGTTATGGTTTACGTTAAATGAGTGGGCGTCGAAAGGTGTAACGGATTAAATAAATATAAATTTATATTATATACATATATATATATATATAGATACTCACACAAACAAGCATATATAAGAACTTAGAAACATGTTAATTCGATTATTTTTTTTTCGATAGTTTTTCTGTATATTTAACAACGACAATATTTACAAGCTGATAACATATTCGGCGAGTGAGTAAACAGTTATTGTCACGTCTGTTCGTTCTATTTTGACACCTTTGCTGAGTTTTGTTTATCTCGTATGCGACAATATTTGCGTCCAGCTCTCACGGTCTCTCTTAAAATAAATGTGCGCTCACTCAGCGAAGTTATCAGCATAGTTTTTAATTGCTTCGACAGCTGCTCACGAGTAACGGTGATTCATTAGGTAGCTTCTCTCTGACTCTCTTTAACGATCTGCTTTGGTTATAACAGCAAATAACATCTAATTCTAAGCGGAAGCGCTTTGCAATTTAATGTGGTTCTCATTATAATATATATGCATGTAAAATTTAATGTAGTAAAGAGAAATATAAATTGTGCAATTTGGATTTTGGTCATTGGTTTCGCTTAGTGATTAAGCGCTTATCGTAATTATTAAATTTTTGCAATGACTCACACTTTAAACATGTCAAATGATTGGAGGGACTTTGTCACTGCCTGAAAACATAAACTAAAATGGCCCCACTAGAAACCTCATCAAAGAAATTACGTTTCCGCTATTGCAATTGCTTGGCCCAAGATTTATATCCGACACACAAACACAGAATTAACGGAGCGGGTCTTTGAGAAGAAGCCAAGGCTCAAGTTGAATTTGTAAAACGCAATAATTTATACTGAGAGTGCTCCCGCATGCAAACGAGAGTACAAAAGAGAAAATTGAGTATTGTTGACCCCAAAATACCTAGGCACACACTCGAACTCATACACATACATACATACAAACAAACATATACTTGAAGCTGACAAAGAAAGAAATTACACATGTTTTGACTCGAAATGGGGGCTGTGAATGCGGAAAGTTTGTGCCATTTTATAAAATTGCTGACCACAGCATTCAGTAAAAATCTATTTTAAGATTTAAAAGTTTTACGCATTTGTTAAATGCAATTAAAATTTGTGCCTTTTGTACTAAACAAAACGATCTTGTCACACAGTGCAAGCGGCTAACTGTGGCGGCTTAAACATCCGCTGAGCGAGGACAGAGCTGCATGTGAAGTTTCTTCAACAACAACAACTTGTAGTGTCCATTGAGAGAGTGTGGGCAGAGAGCAAGCGAGCGAGCGACAGAGAGCGAACGAGCAACAACAAAAGCAACATCAACTCACAGCAGATGTGAGCGAAATAAACATATGCAAAAGAAATTGCGAAAATTCAATACAAAAGCCAACGGAAAGAAAAAAATTAATATACACTGCTGCTCTTTAATCGCTGCCAATAGCAACAACACACACAGAAACATATTTCTATATACATATGCATTTCCTTTATGTATTAATACAATTGAAAATCTAATCAAAGTAAAAACAATTACTATGTGCCTTTTATCATGATTATTATTACGATTTATGCAACGTGTCACGCTGGCTGCTGGCAGCAGAAGCGAAGAACGAACAGCAATGCGAACGCAATGACAAAAACTGACAGCAGTTAACGGCAAAGTAGTTACGCGTGTGTGGGAAGGGGCCGCGGAGAGTAAAAAGAGAGCGCGAGTAAGAAAAAAGGGCATACAACAGCAACAAAATTTTCATGTATCGAATGCAATAGGGGGCGTTTTTGTGTGATATTGCTTCACAACAAATTTTTTTGGCAAATAACGCGATCGAATATTACAAATTAAACATAAATACATGCACATAAGTCAATACATATATGTACGGTCATTTCTGCATTTGTTATGCCAATTAGTTTCAATTAGTGCCATTGAACTACTGCGTCATAATTGCGGCAGCAAAGCAGTAAATTTCAAAGCTGAGCTTTGCTCCTGGCGCAATAAATTCCCATGCTCCACAGCCAGTCTGGTAGCCAGCCAACCAATCACCGGCTAGCTCATAATTAATTACAAGGGCCGCAACATACACAAACGCTAACGTCATGTTAATAATTTACCTTTGAAAAGATAATCGTATTCGTCTTCCCTTGCACCCATTTTGTTGTTGTGTTTTTAATGTTTTGCTCCTCCTGCTCCAACCGATTGGGGTGCCTGTGTGTGTGTTAGGTAAAATCCAATAATCCTTGCGCGCCGCCGTTTCTTTATGCGTTTTTTTTCTTTTTTCTCGTGTATTTTGCTCTCACACTTTGAACACTTTTATTTGTAGTTGTAATGAAGGGACAATATAAAGAAAAGAAAAATTATATCAATTCGATTGCAAACAGGGCGTTGTACGATCGTAAATCTATGTTCCACGCAAGGCAACCTTTGTGCGACAATTAATCCAATAACAGTTTGCCTCTTCTGTGGCTTTTTAATGTATTTATTTATAATTTTCTTACTCGCGACACACACTCACTTAGACTTAGTCACTCCCAATATATATTTAACGACGTGAAGTAGGCTGCGGCATGTATAGCAATGCAAGTGACAGCTCAAAGTACTCGATACTTGTACCACCAACATGAACGCCATATTGATGACGTCAGAGTAGACCAAATTCGTTATAATTTAAACAAACAAAATAAAGTTATCTAAAATAATTATTACAAATGTAATTACAAAATGATAGAAAAACTATGTTTATTCAAATATAAAACGTAAGCGGTAGAAAAACAATAGATTAAGTATACAGTGGAAGTAATACTAGCGGTTACCAATTGTTCTGTTGAAATACATAGTATGTATATAGAAAACTTTGTTCTTATTGTACTTATAGCACTTTTAAATGCGCGCACGTTGCAATGCATATGCCGGATAGACAAGTAGAAGCCCGCCGGCTATGTATGTGATTTTCGAGCCCACACACCAAAAGGCTGCAATAATGAAAGTTTAATAAGTCATTAAATATAATGTTGATATTATAAGACATACCGATAGATCCGACAACCGGCCCCAGGGCACGAGCCAGAGCGCCCAACGAACGGAATATGCCTAATACTGAGCCCTTCTGATCGTCATTGCCATACTTGGACACCAAGGTGGTTAAGCAGGTGACGGCAAAAGCTGTGGATATTGCGAATAAAGTCATGCCGGCATAGAGCATGCGACTATTCTCCGCCAACCCAACTAACACAAATGCCGGCACGATTAAATACAGACTGAAAATGGCATAGCCTTTGATCTTCGCCTCGGGCAGACGACGCACAACCGAACCCTGCAGCAGGGTCATAATCACACCCGTTGTCAAAAACATCTTGGCCTGGTCCATTGAGGTGTAACCGAATTTATGATACATGAGGAATGTGACCGTGAACTCCAGGCCCGAATAGAGAAAGAGATAAAGAAAGTAAATGAGTCCAATGGTACGCAGCGCCAGTATATCCTTTCTAGGCACATTTTTAATGGCAGCAAATCTGAGAAGAAGAATCGAA
>SCDZ01001349.1:0-10427 GCA_004143845.1 Drosophila lacertosa
GGTCTAATTTTTTGTCAAAAATCATGCCAAAATTGGGAAAAAATTTGACATGTAAACCTCCTAAATCCCCATATAAAGTACTCCTCCCAGATTTCAAACTTCAATAACTTTGTCAAAACTCAACCGATTTTAATGTTTAAAACCATTTTAATTATAGTTTGCCCTCTTTCTTGATTCTACATTTAAAGTTTGCAAATTTTTTCGATTTTTTATTTTTCGACTTTTTTCTGAAAAAAACACTGTACTCCCCCCTTGTGAAATTTCGAAAAAAAAAATTTTAAAAAATTTAGAATCCTCCAATTTTATTTTTAATCGATTGCTGGTATCAATATTAGTATAAAAATCCACTTTAAAAGTGTTTCTGAGGGGGTCAATTTTCTTGTCAAAAATCATGCGAAATTTAAGAAAAAAAAGACATGTAAAGCTTGTAAGTCCATATAAAGTGTATCTTCCAGACTTTGAACCCCAATAACTTTGGCAAAACTTAACCAATTTTTATGTTTGATACCAATTTGATCATTGCTCGTCGTCTTTCGTGATTCCTCATTTAAATTTTTTTAATTTTTTTGTATTTAGTTTTTTCCACTGAGGGGGTCTAATTTTTTGTCAAAAATCATGACAAAACAGGGGAAAATATGTGAAATGTAAAGCTCCTAACTCCATACAAAGTGTATATCCCAGATTTTGAACCCCAATAACTTTGCCAAAACTAAGCCGATAGTTTGACGCCTTTTTTGATTCCTCATTTAATTTTTTTAATATTAACATATCACATTTTTCTTATTAAATTTCTGAAAACAGCTTCAGATATTCCTTTAAATTGCGAGAAAATTTAAGTAAATTGTCGATATTAACTTATTCTTGCACCTAAAATAAAGTTTTGATACTAATCATGAAAAATAATCACGTTCTAATTTGCATTTATTTTTATTTAAAAAGGGATGTAATAATAAGGTGACTTTAAATATTATATAATATATATATTTATAATGATAATTGTCATTACTGTTGTTTTAACTTGTTTGAAATACTATTTTAAACGTGATTGAAAAGTTAATATTTGTTCGGAAAAATATATTTTTAAATGAGAAATTTTTTATATAATATATTATATATTTTGTATATGTTTATATTATCTTGATAATATTTTGTAAGTATTTTGTTTGGTATTCTATAGTTTAAATATATATTAACATAAATTATATATAATATATTTATTAACATTTAAATATACACACTGAGTTCAATTTTCCATTTAAGTTTTGTTTGGCACAATAATAATTTAATTTAATAATATTTATTATTTTTGATCAAATATTATATATAATATATTATATATTTTGTATATGTTTATATTATCTTGATAATATTTTGTAAGTAAGTATTTTGTTTGGTATTCTATAGTTTAAATATATATTAACATAAATTATATATTATATATTTATCAACATTTAAATATACACACTGAGTTCAATTTTCCATTTAAGTTTTGTTTGGCACAACAATAATTTAATTTAATAATATTTATTATATGTGATAAATTCAAATTAAATATAAACTGTATAATTTTAACATCCTTTTCTCAATTTCTTTCAGTGCAAAGAAGTATCCGCACGTGTCGCGGACGCCGGAGTACAGCCACTCCACGGTGGGCAGCGACTATCCGGAGCACGGCGTCTACCTGTCCGACGGGCGGCTGCTGCACGAGACCGCCGGCGAGGGCATCTACCACGTGCGGCAGGGCAGCGAGCACTCCTCGCCCAGCCTGCACTCGCCAGCCATACAGAGCGCCGGCTACGACAACGAGCACTCGATGAACGAGGCGGCGCTCTCGGTGCACAGCCTCAGCCACTCCCCGATGGTGTCCACTGCGTACAGCGTCTCCGGCGGCGGCGGCGCCTCCCTCATCAGCAGCAATATACCGTTGCTGGGCGGCGGCGGTCAGTCCGTGCTGAACAAGTTCTTGTCGCATCCGCACTCTGGAATGGTGGGCGGTCAGGATGAGTGCGTCGGTGCGGCGCATTCGCCAATTGAGCCGGCATCGATGTGGAGCTACGACTATAAGGGCGACATCTGTGCGCCCAACTGCGGCTACCTGGAGCGGCACAAGGGCATGCCCAGCGATTTGAAGTACAGACCCGGCGGTAATCAGTCAAAAAGTGCCAAAGAGTCGCGCATTCGCCGGCCGATGAACGCGTTCATGGTGTGGGCCAAGATCGAGCGCAAGAAGCTGGCCGACGAGAATCCCGACCTGCATAATGCCGATCTCAGCAAGATGTTAGGTAAGCTCAAACCACAATATGCCCCACCAAATATTTATATTCTTTTTTTTTTTGCTAGGCAAAAAGTGGCGCTCGCTGACGCCGCAGGATCGTCGACCGTATGTGGAGGAGGCGGAGCGCCTGCGCGTCATCCACATGACCGAGCATCCCAATTACAAGTATCGACCGCGCCGACGAAAGCAATCGAAGCTGCGCACGCTGCAGCCGGGCAAGGAGGGGGCGCATGAAGCTGCCGTCCAGGCGGGCGTTGCGTCCAAGACAACGCCCAAGCTGGGCACGCCGCCGCTGGCGACAGCGACCAGTGGCAGCTACAACACGCCCACCGACAACAGCCGCAACTCGACGCCCCAGAACGTGGGCGGTCTGTACGAGCAGCCGCTGAAGCCCAGCTACTCGCCCAGTTCCGTCGACTGCTACAGCAATGCGGACAGCAGCGAGCAGCTGGACGCCCAGCTGGCCGCCAACTGCAACGAATCCTCGCCAGCGGCCAGCAGCGGCAGCTACGACAGCTCCCTGCTGCTCAAGAAACTAACAAAGCCGCCGCCAGCGACGCCAAGTCGTCAAAAGCGCAACGAGAAGCTGTCCAAGGCCGAGGAGAAATCCAAGGCACAGCAGCAACAGCAGCAGCAACAACAACAGCAGCAGCAACAGCAGCAGACGAGTCTTTATGCGTCGTATCCGCTGAGCAGCTCGGTGGCTGTGGTTGCCGCACGTGGCATGTACGTGACGTGCAACAATCGTGGACTGCTCGATCACGGCCACTCCGTCAAGGGCACCTTCTACCCGCCAGTGTCCAGTGCAGAGGAGGAGGCCAGCATAACCATGCGCGCCAGCAACACCCTGCAACAGCAACAACAGCAGCAACAACAGCAGCAACAACAACAGCAACAACAGCAGCAGCAGCAGCAACAGCAGCAGCAGCAACAACAACACTGCAACAGTTCCAGTTCCAGCGTCCTGCCCGGCAGCGAGCTGAGCAGTTATACGGTGGAGAGCAACTGCAGCAGCGGCAGCCTGCGGCTGAGCATGACGAACGAGCTGAGCGCGGTGTCCAACGATTATTTGTCGGGTGTGAATGCGAATGCGAATGCGTATGGAATGCAGTACGAGGACTTTCTGCGCTACCAGAGCAACGAGCTGGAGTACGAGCAACAGCTGAAGGAGACGAACTCGGACAATGGAGTGCAGAAGTGCGCCAAGTATCCGGACACCAATCAGAACTACGACGACTACGAGGCGGAGGCCTACAACAATGCCATGTTGCTGACGACGGGCCCGGCGCCCACCAGCGGCACCAGCTACTACACCCAGTTGCCCTACGGCGCCTTTCCCCTCCAGCTGGCCGTGCCCTTCCAGCAGGCGGCGCCCTCCGCTGGCAGCGGTCCATCCTCCGGCTACGCCCCGACCATGCAGAGCGGCTATCTGCACTACGGCAACTACTATGAGGCCAACGGAGCGGGCGCCCAGTTGCTGCCGCAGCAGACGGCAGCAGCAGCTGCCGCAGCAGCCGCAACCCATCATCATCATCATCATCATCCACATGCCCATGCGCACAGTCCACATCATCCACATTCGCATCCGCATCATCACTTTGCGGTCAATGGAGCGGGCGTGGGCGAGCTGCTCTTCGAGCAACAGCAACAGCAGCAACAGCAACAACAACAACAGCAGCAACATCAACAGCAGCAGCCGCAGCAGCAACAGCAACCGCAGCAGCCGCAGCAGCAACAGCAGCTGCGCAAGGATGATGAGATTAGCAATATTCTGGCGGGTGTCCGCAAAACCTGCTACAGCAATTGAAGCAACTGATGTTTGTTATATTTGAAAGTAGAGCTTAGCGCTTGGTTTTAGGTATGCATAAGTATTACCCCCCAACAACAACAACAACATAAACCCCTTCTTCTTACCCTCTCTCCCTCTCTCTTTCTTTATAAAGTGTACTATATTTAGAGTTTCTTATTATTATTATTATTCTACCATATGAAATGTGTTTAATCTTAAGTTAGCTTGCATTGAATAAAAAATCAAATTCGCTATGAAAACGTTTTTCAATTGATTATTAAAAACAAGTAAATATTTTATTTTTTATTAGTTTATTTATTTTTTATTTTTTTTTTTTTTTAATTTGAAAGTTTTTCAGCTTGAGCAATAAAGTTTTTTGAGAACTGTAAAAAAACTCATTCAAAAAAATAGGTTAAATTAATTTAAAAAATTATTCTTAAGCGATATCAGCTTTATAAATACTTATCTCAAACTAGAGCTCGTGCTCCCGTGCGTGTCACGCGTGAGTTCCATTGCAACCATATGACACCTGACACTGTCCAACCAATATACACAGCATCTGCCTGGCGAAACTGGCGACTGCGCAGTTTCCGACATCAGGGGGAAAACGTAGGCAAAGAATTTTCTTTTCCGTTTCTGGCTGCCGTTTTTTGTGCTGAAGGCCTGAGGAGTTTCGTTAAAAGTTACATAAAATTTCAATAATATTTTTTTCATTGCTTTCGCAAAACAATTCCGCAAAATTTCAACTTTCGTCGAGCCGCAAATAAACAGGAGATGTTCCAGTTCCAGTTTAGCTAAGTGAGCAACCCAAAAAAAAAAAAAGATGTGTAAATTTCTGATAAAAGGATTCGCATAGGGCGCCATTTGTGCGCTGCTTAGGAAAATTCTGTGAAAGAAAATTTCAAAAAAAAAAAAGAAGAAGAAGCTAATTGAAGTAAATTATGTTTTTAATAAGTTAAATGTGGGCTAAGTTAAAGTTTGTAGTACATGTGAATAATCAGTAGCCACAAGACGTAATTCGACAACATTTCAACATTCAGCAAAATCGATAATCTTCAGCATCCGAACAATTCGCACTACTTGATAGCTAAAAAGGGGCCGCCGCCACCACATCCACCCACCACCAAGAACACCACCCGCATTGAGCACCACCACCCCACCAGATAGTATTCGCTCAGTCGCCAACATCCAACATGTCATTCATAGCGAAATTGAAAGCGACTCCATTGCCGCCATTGAAGAACATACTCAATGTGGCCATGCAAACGGCCAGACAGCAAATTCCAGAGCGCAAGGATTATCAGCAGCCGCCACAGCAGAGCTTTGCCCAGGGTCAAGGTCACGGACACGGCATGTTTCCGCCAGCCAATGCCGACGGCGATGCTAGCGCTGATCCACAGACAACAGAGATGAGCTCGAATCCCTTTCGCAATGCGGGCAGCTGGAACAACGAGGAGGCCGAGGGCGACTACAAGAACGAATACCAGAGCACCTCGTTTGTGGGCAACGAATACGATGGCAGGTATCAGCAAACCGATGGATTTAGGTGCGTAGCTAAACTTGGGTTCCACCTCATGGTGCAGTTCCTGATTTGAATCCTTGTTTCTTGCAGGCAGAGCAGCATTGCCTCGGACGGCAGCTCGTTTGTGTGCGAGGGTGAAGGTGGCGGCGGCTCCAAGATCGACGAGTTCCAGGCCGCCTGGAACGTAACCAACGCCATCCAGGGCATGTTCATCGTATCGCTGCCATTCGCAGTCCTACACGGCGGCTACTGGGCCATCATCGCCATGGTGGGCATCGCGCACATTTGCTGCTACACGGGCAAGGTCCTGGTGCAGTGCCTCTACGAGCCAGATCCCAGCACGGGCCAGATGGTGCGCGTCCGGGACAGCTATGTGGCCATTGCCAAGGTATGCTTTGGGCCCAAGCTGGGCGCTCGCGCCGTCAGCATTGCCCAGCTGATCGAGCTGCTGATGACCTGCATCTTGTATGTGGTTGTCTGTGGTGATCTGCTGGCGGGCACCTATCCGCAGGGTTCGTTCGATTCGCGCTCCTGGATGCTCTTCGTGGGCATCTTTCTGCTGCCCATGGGCTTCCTTAAGTCCCTCAAAATGGTATCCACGCTGTCCTTCTGGTGCACCATGTCACATATTGTGATTAATGCCGTCATTCTGGGCTACTGCCTGCTCCAGATTGGCGACTGGGGCTGGTCCAAGGTGCGCTGGAGCATTGACATGGAAAACTTTCCCATTTCCCTGGGCGTCATTGTCTTCTCCTACACCTCGCAAATATTTCTGCCCACGCTCGAGGGCAACATGACCGATCGCTCCAAGTTCAACTGGATGCTGGACTGGTCGCATATAGCCGCTGCCATTTTCAAGGCTGGCTTCGGGTACATCTGCTTCCTGACCTTCCAGAACGATACGCAGCAGGTGATAACCAACAATCTGCACTCGCAGGGCTTCAAGGGCATGGTCAACTTCTTTCTGGTCATCAAGGCCATACTCAGCTATCCATTGCCATACTATGCTGCCTGCGAGCTGCTGGAGCGCAACTTCTTCCGTGGCCCGCCAAAGACCAAGTTTCCGACCATCTGGAATTTAGATGGTGAGCTTAAAGTGTGGGGCCTCAGCTTCCGCGTGGGCGTCATTTTGTCCACCATCCTCATGGCCATATTCATACCCCACTTCTCGATACTGATGGGCTTTATTGGCAGCTTTACGGGCACCATGTTGAGCTTCATTTGGCCCTGTTACTTCCACATCAAGATCAAGGGCCATTTGCTGGATCAAAAGGAAATAGCTAAAGACTACCTCATTATAGCGCTGGGTGTGCTCTTCGGCGTCATTGGCATCTATGATTCGGGCAATGCTCTGATCAATGCCTTCGAGATCGGTCTTCCATTTTAAACAAAATTATTCTCATTGTTGTCAGATCAAACTATTTATTAATTAGTTAACGAAAGCTCTAATCAAACTGGGCATAGTAAATTTTGTTGGGTTTTTTGTGGCCTGCACTTTTGGCTATATAAAAAAAACAAGTCTTCCAAAACTATATAAATATTATATTATAGGCCAAAGCTGCAGTGCACGACGATATCAAGTAACAATAACTTAGTCTTTAAGAAACGAAACGCAAGTCTTCCAAAACAAGCGAACAAATGTCTTCCAAACATGATATATATATATATATATATATATAAAAATCCTAAGCTAATTTAAGTAACGAGTATTTAAAAGAGATTATTGATATTTATTACGCATATTATATATACATAATATGTACATATATATATACTAGAGGAAAATTGAAAACTTCCAAAACGAAAACAATAAACCAATATACAAATCGACATGTATGTAAATCTATTGTCAAATAGATAGAACTCATTGATTATTTATATACCAGCATATATAGTATATACATATAGTTGAAAGCGTTTTTTTAAACGGTATAAATTATACAGTTAATAGCCTTTAAAAAGAAAAAAACAAACACAAATAAAACAACACTAGCATCTTTTAAAAATTCTCAATAAAAAGCGATCATCTCACGTTGAATTAACTGTATTCAAAGTTTCCCAACAAAATAATAATACTATATTCTTTACTTTTATGTTTTTTTGAAAATGATATGCTTTTATTTGTTAAACTTATAACTTTAATATGTTTTGTTTTGTTTTGGGGTAAGTAGATATAGTGTATATAAAAATAAAATATTGTCATGGAACATTAGGCACTATGTGATATGGTATGAAGACAAGACAAGACATAGGTACAAACGATTTCACGAATTAGTTAGTTAATTTAGTTAGTGGTTTTATAAAATTTATGATCGTGTGTATTTCTGGTATGTTGGAATGCACCTTGTTTAATCTTATGCACAGCACAGGTTGTCGCTGGGGCAGTAATATATTCGCTCTTATAGAGACTGGACCCGGTAAACTTGTCGTTACCCAGACTAATCGAGGACTGATTGCCCCGTCGTGTGGTCACAACACGTTCGCTATGACCGTGGACACTGTAGGGCGAGGAGGAGGTGGAAGACGAGAAATCAATCCCGCTGGATAAATGGTGTTGGCCACCGCCGCGATGACGTGTCACATGACGCTCACTATGAGATTGCGATTGCGATTGGGATTGCGTTTGGGACTGGGATGGAAAGTCAATTCCACCCGATACATATGAGCGTGTAATTGTTGATCTCTCCAGATTTGATCGATTGGCATTGCCGCTATCGGCGGTACCTGATATAATACGCGACATTGATGAGGACGACGTTGAGGTCTTGAGCTGATGTTCCTTGTTTTCCTTGTGCATGCTGCAAGTGCGACGCTCGGTGGTGAAGCCAGTACTCAAATCCGATTCCCGATTCTGGCGATGGATGCTGCTATAGCTCTGGCGATCTGTCGAATGGGCGCTGGTGCTAGCGGGTTGTTCATGCAGATTGAGAATACTCTTTCGCATCATCTTGCCATTGGATGTTAGACTGCTGTTGACCGCAGCCGAGTCGGTGGAAACGTTCTTGCGATGGAATATGGAATTGGACACATCGGCCTCCGAAGAGAACTCGCTCTTACGGTGATGGAAATGCTTCGAGGAGTTCACCTGAGATGTCGAGCTGCCGGTAATATTATTGGTAACGGAGCTGCTTCCCACCAAATGGGACGTTGAGCCACCGTTGACATTATTGGTAGCTGTGCTGCTCGAGACCAAGTGGGATGTTGAGCCTTCAGTTCCTGTCACATTATTGATCACTTTGCCACCTTGATTTGTGGTTCTTGTTGTTGTCGAGGTCTGCAGAGCTCTGCTGTCATCGGTGGAACCACGAATTTGCTCGGTTTTCACAGCACTACGTTCCAAAACATTGAGATTTCTTTGCATCGATGTTGTTTCCTTGTGTATATTTTGAGTGTTTTCGATATTTGTTGTTGTCGTGTTTTTGGATACGTTTTCAATAACATTAATTTTCGCTGGCCGCTTAACGTATTCGGTCTCCGGTTCCTTTTTAGCCCGACCACCAACCACAGTCGTGACCTTTTTCGTTGAAACAATAATGAGGCCATCCACAGGATTTTGACTGTTGGAATCCACCTGCTTGATCGCTTCCTTGCCGGAAACAAAGTTCATCTGGTTTGTAGTCTTCAGAATTGAAGTATCAGTGCCCAAATTAATAGATGAACTGTTGTGCTTGTATTTCTGTGTACGCTGAACCCTGTCGGTGGCGGTTTTGTTGGTCGTTGTTGTTGTTTTGTAGTCATCTTTTCTTGTTACAGTCATTGAACCCTCTAACTTCAGATTGTCCACAGGTCGCTTGGCAGGCTCTCTTTTAACGTTCTCCATTAGCGTTGTGCTATCGGTTTCGGTTCTATCAGTTCTTTTATAAAATTCACCTTCAGTTTTTAGATTATCCTTGGGTTTCTTTTGGGTTGGTCGTTCTGCAGGCCTGAATGTAGTTTTTTCGGGTGCATAGAATGGTCCTTCGGTCTTAAGGTTGTCGGTTGGCTTAACCTGTTCGGGTCTTCGAACGTGATGATATTCTTCTTTTTTGGTGAAAGTCATTGAGCCCTCCGTCTTCAAATTGTCTTTTCTGATAACTGTTTTTACCTTTTCGGCTGGTTTGAACGTTTGCTTTTCTGGAATATACATTTGACCCTCTGGTTTTAAATTGTCCACGTGTTTCTTTTGCTCAGGTCGATCAGCTGGTTGATATTTGGGCTTTTCTGGTGTGAAGAAATCACCTTGGAGCGGTTTTAAATTGTCTTCAGGCTTTTTCTGTTTGGGCCTTTCCCCTGGAGTGAACCCTGGTTTCTCAGGAGTGTAGAAAGTACCCTCTGGCTTCAAGTTATCCTCCGGTCTGACTTGCGATGGACGCTCACCAGGACGGAACTTCTGCTTTTCAGGACTATAAAATTTACCTTCAGGCTTAAGATTGTCCGTTGGCTTAACTTGCTCAGGGCGAACCACGTATTGATACTCTTTCTTCTCCGTAAACGTCATCTCGCCTTCAGTACGCAGGTTATCTTTTCTGATAATCCTTTCCGTTTTCTCAGCTGGACGGTAAACCTGTTTTTCAGGTGAAACAAACTCGCCCTCAGGTTTCAGATTATCCACAGGTTCCGTTTTCTCAGCTGGACGGTAAACCTGTTTTTCAGGTGAAACAAACTCGCCCTCAGGTTTCAGATTATCCACAGGTTTCTTCTGAACTGGACGCTCTGCGGGCTTAAATCCTGGTTTGTCTGGCGCGTAGAATTCTCCCTCGGGTTTCAAGTTATCCTCAGGTCTGACTTGAGATGGACGCTCCGCTGGACGGAACTTCTGCTTCTCAGGGCTGTAGAATTCACCTTCAGGCTTAAGATTGTCC
>SCDZ01001350.1:0-10180 GCA_004143845.1 Drosophila lacertosa
TATACATATACATATATATATATATATATATATATATATATATATATATATATATATATATATATTTATATATACATATATTTTAAATGAAAAACGTTATAGAAAAAATAGTTTTCCCTTTATATATTTTACCGTTAAAAAATCCATGTATGTATGAAAGCCATTATCTTCAATTCTACAGTCTTAATCAGGGCAATGATTTTCTTCGATAATTGACTGCTGCCTAGATAACATACAATTTTCGTGTGGTCGTTATGCTAGTCTAGAAGCGCCTTTATTCACTGACATATTTAAGCTAAAATCCCAGTATTATATTTTTCACTGGCAGCAATGGAAACATTTACCCACCGAGACACAGAAGTGATATGAACTCATCAAAAAGTAAGCCACATGGTAATTTATTTTAATTTGCATGCGTTTCCGGCAAAACGGTTGCTGCTGGCCCATAAGTTTCCACTTTCACCCACAGCTGGCAGCTGCTGCAAAGATTTTTATAGACATAGAACACACGAATTCCTACTTCCTACAAGCTTCAACATGCTATGATGACCACTTTAGGAACTTAAGTGTTAGGGAGACAGTTGTGTTATTTATTTCTGGGCGGTGAAAAATGGCTGGACGGATAAATATATCTGTATATACATATATACTATATATCTATACATGTACATATAACTTTAACTATTTTAAAGGATTGTTAATAAAAAGCAATAACATAAATATGTATATATGTACTTATTTACCAAAAGCAAAAACACTAGAAATTCATTCTGTCACCGAACATGTTTAAAAAACAATAAAAAAATATGACTACGTGCATATATATATGCCAATAACTTTAAAATCTTTTGATGGTTTTCACATCATGTTTTTTAATTATACTGATTGCTCCCAAGTAACAAAAAACTTTTTAAGATTAAATGGGTTCGTAAACAATTCAAGTTACAAATTAATTTTGTCTTAATCTTTTATGTGATGTTAAAATGTATAGCCGTTGTGAGTTGGTCGCGGCCGGCTGGTCGCTCGGCATTTTTGTGCCCGCTGATGAGTTCGACGACAAATTATGACAAACTGTATGCAATAATTTCACCCATATATATGTATATATATATACGAACTGCCATGCAGACACAAACAGTGTCAACCCAAATTTATTTATAGGCTTTTGAACCCAGGGTTACGAAATATTGACCGTTAACGCACAGGCATTTGGACTGTTTCCATAAATTAACTTGATGGCAATATACGTTTAATTTTTAAATTTGTTTGTAGAGCAGCCTGTGATTTAAACTATTTTATGTCCAAATTTTTGTAAACATATACAATTATACATTGAACGAAATCGTCGACTGAACATAATTATGTATAAAGAAAGGGCTCCCAGCACTGCGTTTGTTATATAATGTACTAAACCGATAAACAATGAACAGTTAATACTGTCTATCGCTTAAAATATAATCATATAATAACACAAAAATTCTTTTATATACATTTTTAGACTATACTCTTACTGAAAAAATTGATTAATGTTTATAACATTTATGTTAAGCTTAGCCGATTACAACACAGAGCGCTTTGTCGTTTCATGTTGAGTAACGCAGCGTGCAGCTATTTTATATATATGTGCATGTAAATGAGAATTAACTTTACTAGAAAATATCCCTTAAAAATAAACAAGAAATGCGAATCTTGAACCTATTAAAACATTATAATCAGCTAACCGCCACCAGCTATCGAACACTTATCGGGTAGTTCACTGTCAATTCGATAGTTTTTCATTGACTGCTGGTCATTGTTTGATTTTAAGTTGTTAAAGAAATATATTTTAATATTCTTCTATATTATAAAGCAAAAATGTCTACCGCACAAAGGTCATTTGTGCACAAAGTATCGAAGTGAGTTTACTGTTCTAAATCAAAGTTAAGCTTTAGCAACCGCGCCCACTTTAGCTCTTTGATCGGTACACATTTAATTTTGTAGTTGTCTGACACATTCAAGCAACAAATGTTTAATTTTTAATAGGCAACCGGCGGCTGATGTCCGTAAAAACATAACAGTGAATATGCAATCTAAGACCACTAACTACTCGACAGCCTGCTCATCTACGGTAAGCTTGTAGCATTTTAATTATTAAGAATACTTACAATTGAATATTATGCAGCTCTCTCTCATCGAACCAATTGATTATGAAGAGTTTATTATTCAACACATGAACGTTATTAACCGAGATCCACTAAAGCACATCTTGGATTTTCCGCATGGAGACGTTTCAGTAAAAACAATACCGAGAAAAATTCGCACTGTAGATCCCATTAGACCTAAAGAAAAACTGTAAGCAATAGTTATTTTAGTTGTATTTTCTTTATTGGCAACCCTTTTTTCAGCTCTGAACTACCAAAGCATGTACAGGAGTGTATTCGTTGCTATACGCGTCCTTGGAAAGTTGTAGAATATGCACATCGCCATTACTCAAGCTCATGTTGTACTCGCGAGCGTATTGATCGCGAAACTATTAGTCCTTCGGCCTTCCAGCAGGAGTTTGAGATAGACAAAGACTTCTCGTCATTTGACGAAACATTTACCGATAAAAGCGAAAGTTGCACGCCTAGCTCTAGACAGTCAATAGCCAGTTTAGCTTCGGTTAGTTCCTGTACAGATACGTTAACTCCACGAAGCTCTTGGGCCAGTTTTGATTTACGACGGTCTGTTAATGACCCTTTGATTCCCAATTTATTGGATAATGTACCTCCAGAACAAATTGATCAAGTAAATGACTCGCGGCGTCAAGAAGATCGCCAAGAAGCATTATTTTCACTTTATCCAGAAGTTGGAAATGAAGAAGTTATTGAACGCAGGTTACCTGCTGAGTTACCGGTAGAGCATATGGGTCATCGCATACATGTTAAGTGTCTGCAACTTAGGTTAGAGCTAGAAGTAGAACCTATATTCGCATCAATGGCCATTTACGATGGAAAAGAGCGTCAAAAAGTTTCTGAGAATTTTTACTTCGACATGAACTCTGACAATCTTAAGCTTATGCTATCAAATCATGTCCGTTGTGCCGACGCTAGCACGCAAAGTCGTTCCGCTATATTCGAAATTTCGTATCCAAGTAATGATTTATTTCTTGTTATACGACTTGAAAAAGTACTTCAGGGTGACATAAATAACTCCGTGGAACCATATCTTAAAGAAGACAAAGACAAGTACAGAGAAAAAGTGAAGTCAAATGCAATGGACTATTGTGAGCGTCTCGGAAAATATCGCATGCCTTTTGCTTGGACAGCTATATACTTGACAAATATTTTTAATGGGGACAACTTTGAGAATAAGGACTCTTGCGTTGGAGAGAAAGATTCATCGAACATTGGTGGTAGTGCTACTTTGGGCTCTGCCGCAAGTTCAAATAGCTTAGATCGCAAGTCTTCAACAAGCAGTTTTGATCAGTTGCGGAAAAAAGCAAATGATATGAGTGGTACACTGACAAGACGAGGATCCCTTGAACGCAAGGATAAACGCCGATCCTGGTCACCAGATGATTTTGCCAATGTTGTTGAAAGCTTTCGTCCAATTACTTTAACTGTTCCAAGTTTTTTTAAACAAGAGGCCGACAAAATGAAAGATGAGGACTTGTACAAAATTTTGCCTGAACTTAAACGACCGAGTGCAGTAATAAAAAAATATAAATGCATTCCGGGGTCCATCAAATTAGAAATATCTCCTTGCGTTGAAGATATTACAAACGCGTTAACACCAGAATTGGCAAGAATTGAACCGCATAGTGAAAACAAATCGCGTCCTGTAAAAGAAATCTTAGAATTTCCTCCGCTACCAATTTATAATCCACACTACCGTTACCGAAATTTACTTTTTGTATCTCCCAAAGAGCTTAATTTTTCATCACGCGCTGGTTCAGCACGTAACATTGCCATTCGTGTGCAGCTGATGGCAGGTATGGCAATTATATAATTTTTAAAATAAATAACAAAACTTATAAATAAATATTTAAACAGGAGAGACCCCTAGTGATGCAGTCAATGCCATTTTTGGCAAATCGTCGTGTCCAGAATATGCCACGGAAGCTTTCACATGCGTAAATTATCATAACAAGTGTCCATCATTCTACGATGAAATTAAGATAGCTCTGCCGGCTTCCATCAAACAGCATCATCATTTGTTATTTACTATCTACCACGTATCATGCCAAAAAAAACCACACGAGGTGCACCCTTCGGTTGATACACCCATCGGGTACACTTGGTTACCACTTCTGGAGGATAGCAAACTAAGAGTTGGTGAATTCAATCTACCTGTAATGGTAGAAACACCACCAGAGAACTACTCTTTTATTCCACCCAATGTTCATCTTCCTGGGATCAAATGGCTTGAAAACCATCGCGCCGTATTTTCTATTAATGTGGATGCTGTAACTTCGGTCCACACTTTGGATGCACACCTTGATCGTTTTTTTTTGATTTGCGAGTATTTAGACACCCGCAATATACCTTCTCATATTGGCGAGTGTAATATAGAAGCTGAATTAAGAAGATGTCTGTTGGACATAGAGAATGCTAATCGTGAATCATTAGTCAGACATTTGCCTCTTGTACTAGATAAACTAATTGAATTGTTAGTAACAACACATAAAGTAGGAGGCCAGGCTATGTGTTTAGGCTCGACTGTGTTTGAGGTGCTGTGCTTGGTTTCATCACATTTGTCTATACTTAGTGATGTAGACCAATATGGGCGCCAGAGTTTATTTTCTACTTATGTGCAGTTCCAATGCAAAATACCACGTCCATTGAAATCTAAACGAATCGTTAGCCGCGACACCATTGAAATTCAGTCAAAAGAAACCTTTTGCAGTTATGACAACGTTTTAAGCACTGAAACCTCCGGTAGGTTGTTAACAATTATTCTACGTACATTCATTAATAATAACTTTTTTAGATCTTGATAATGAGCATCATTCAAATGCCGGATCGGATGTTAAGGCCTGTCATGTACGCATGCTACACGAGGAGCTTGCCCTGCAATATACATTGTCTAGTAGCAAGGTGGCAGATGTAGCTATGAGTAACTCATGGTTTCTTTTTGAGCTAATTATAAAATCTATGATAGAGCATTTAGACAACTCGGGTACCCTAAATGCCCCTCGTAAGGATCGATTTCCCCAGCAATTTAATGAAGACATTGCTACGCTTGTCACTGTTGTTACAAACAAAGTTATAGAGTACCATAACTCAGACCCAAGATTAGCTCTTTCGCTAAACGCTAGTTTGGGGTTTTTAATTTTTGATCTACTAAGCATTATGGATCGAGGATTTGCTTTTGGATTAATTCAAATATACTCGAAGCTTATAGCATCTAAAAATACTTCCGTACCTGATTTAATGAACTATAAAATCGACTTTCATCGTATTGTCTGCAGTCACGAACATTTTGTTGCATTAAATTTACCTTTTGCAACATCTTACACAACTATTTCAGCACCGTGCAGTCCAACTCCCAGCACTACATCTAACACAAGTCAAAATTCATATGTACGTATGAACCCATTTAATTTTAATATAACACTTACAATTTGAAACTTCTTTATACAGGGATCCATTGAGCGTGCTTTGCACGCTGACCTTAGTACTGAATTTCGACAACAACACTTTCTAGTCGGCCTTGTGTTAGGCGATTTGGCCACTGTAATGGAGCTGCCCAATCCCCAACTGCACGGAAAAGCAATAAACTGCGTACGCAATCTTTTAACTTCACATGACTCACGATATGATACGGAAGTACGCGCAAGAGTAGCTTCACTTTATATACCGCTTCTCTCAATAGTCGTGGATACATTTCCACAATTACATCAATATTTATCTGATACTCAAGATCATGATCGCTTGCAGCAGATGGGTCAGCTTGATGATTATCAAGGACCTCACCAGTCCATAAGTACTGCTACTATTAGCCCTGAAGTAGCATATGCTATCTCTGGTAGTCGTATGTACTCGTACATGACGGAACAATCGAAAAACAAAGTACCCTTAAACGCAGAGAATACGCGTCATTTGCTGGCTTGTTTCTTATGGGTGTTGAAAAATTTGGAACGGACTATCCTTTACCGCTGGCTACTTGGCTTAAGTCCACACCGAGTGCACCAAATATTGCAAGTACTCAATACATGTTTGAAAGCCTTTGAGTATTCCGGTCAAAAGCGGTTACCTACTCTGAAGCGTACTAATACTCATAGCTTTCGCAAGACAGCGCAAACTGATGTTAAAGAAAAGTTGGAGGAATGCATTAGAGGAACCAATTCAGCTCGTTATGACCTAATAAACCGTCGCAAAGATCGAAACTCGACGGAAAAGCTGCGGTGGCGCAAAGATCACATGCCATACCGCTCACTTTATAGTGACACAGTTACCAAAAACGAGTCGGAACTCGAATTAAGTCATTTTATTGAGGGTTCGCTTTCCACGGAAATTGCGCTTATCATACTGGATTCTTTAGAAATAATTGTGCACGTCGCTACTAATCTTCATCACAACCTTTTAGGGACAGTATTAAAAGTTCTGCTGCACAGTTTATCTCGTAATCAGTCAACACTGGCGCTACAAAATTTATTTGCTTCCCAACGTGCTTTGATATTTAAATTTCCGAATCTTTTATTTGATGAAGAAACGGACATTTGTGCGGATTTGTGTCTCTTGCTTTTAAAGCATTGTGCATCACAATTACCAGGAATCCGTTCACAAGCTGCTGCATCGCTGTACCTGCTAATGAGACAAAACTTCGAAATTGGAAATGTAAGTGTATAATAGTATATTCAAATTATATATATACATATAAATCACATATATGTATATACTTTAACATTCGTTTTAGAATTTTGCGCGCGTAAAAATGCAGGTTACTATGTCGCTAAGCTCATTGGTTGGCACTAGTGCATCTTTCAGTGAACAGTCTCTTCGTCGTGCGTTGAAAACAATTTTAGTGTATGCTGAGTCCGATACTGATTTACAGGATACTTCCTTCCCAGAACAAGTCCAAGATCTATTGTTTAATCTGCACATGATTCTCTCGGACACTGTAAAAATGAAAGAATATCAGGAGGACCCAGAAATGTTACTTGACCTTATGAATCGCATTGCTAAGGGATATCAAAACAATCCAGATTTACGACTGACGTGGTTGGAAAACATGGCTAAAAAACACCGCGAACGTGCTAATCACACCGAGGCGGCCATGTGCTATATACATGCTAGTGCTTTGGTTTCTGAATACATTAGTATGCTCGAATCCCAAACACATTTACCTGTTGGTGCAGTTAGTTTTCAACGCATTTCACCAAATACATTTATGGAGTCTGCAGTATCGGACGATGTACTTAATCCGGGCGAAGATGGCATTTGTCTGGGCAATCACTTTACTGAAACGGGTTTAAAAGCATTACTAGAAGAAGCTTCTAATTCTTTTCAAGTCGCTGGCATGTATGAAGCTATGAATGAAGTATACAAAATATTAATTCCTATCTGTGAAGCTAACCGTGAGTTTCACAAGCTCGGCAAAATTCATGGCAAGCTACAAGAAGCTTTTAATCGAATTTCACAACTACAGGTAGGGTCTGAACAAAAATATAAAACATAACATTCATTGATAGTATTATTTATTATTTTAAATAAGTATTACAACCAAAAACAAAGTCTTAAAGTATTTTGAAATATTTATAATATATATAAATTGGTGTGATAATGTTCAAAAACATATTTATTTGCATGTAATAAGAAAAAAATATCGTAAGCAAATCAAGAGTGATACTTTAAATATATGTATTATAATAAAGGGCAAACGGGTTTTTGGAACGTATTTTCGTGTTGGCTTTTATGGCGCTAAGTTTGGAGACCTAGATCAACAAGAATTTATTTACAAGGAGCCTACATTAACGAAGTTGCCAGAAATATTTAGTCGACTTCAGGTAATTTAATAATTTTACAATGAAATATTGTATTTTTACCATTTCTCTTTTAGAACTTTTATGCAGATAGGTTTGGTCCTGACTCTGTACATATTATAAAGGATTCCAATAATTTTGACACAAACACATTAGATCCAGAAAAGGCGTATATACAAATTACTTATGTTGAACCATTTTTCGAAACCTATGAAATGAGACATCGTGAAACATATTTCGAGCGCAATTTTAATATAAGTAAGTGATTTATTAATTCCTCGTCCATACACTTTAAGCCAGGCAAATAACTGTGTTTGTGTTTAACCAGGGCCTAGTTCTTACTTTACCAATTTCACATTTCCACCATCTATTGACTAGCTAGCTAACGTTCTTTTTAATGACTTTTTACGAAACGTTCTTGAAACCTACAACCATACCATTTATTTCTTTTAAATTAGAACGGTTTATATTTGCAACACCATTTACAAAAAGCGGAAAAGCTCATGGAGACTTACATGAGCAATGTAAACGAAAAACTATATTAACAACAGCGAATCACTTCCCTTATGTTAAAACTCGTATCCAAGTAATCAGTAGAGCTCAATTTCAACTGGAGCCAATTGAAGTGGCTATTGGTAAGTAATTTGTATATACTTATTAACGAATCAAATTACGTTTTCCATAGTTTGAAGATACTGATATTTTGATCATATGTCAGTAGCATGTCACATTCGCTCGGGTGGTTATGTCTATAAAAACAAAAAATCCTTTAAATTAAGTATATTTGATGGTGTCGAATACGTCTAGTTTTATGCGAAGAAAAATATCATGAGCAGAATAGATTCATATTTTATTGCTTTGTTTGGTACGTTTATAAGTCAAATAATTGGAATTGTATCAGTGCCGCGAGCTTTGTTCTTTAAAGGGAATTTAGTATTGTTATAGGACTAACTACATTGGAATTATTTTGACTGACTCGTTAATTTAGGTTAAGTTGAGTTTGATGAGTCGAAAAAAGTATCCGTTGTATGATGATTCAAATCAAATATAGCCGCAAGTAAACTTGCTTTGTCGAGACCGATTAGGAATCTTATGTTACTATGTCTGAAGCTTGGAATAAATTTTTTTTTATATTTAATGATCTTAGTTAATTTTCCAAAGTTATTGCAGCTATTTTCTAGCTTACACAGTTATGTTACAATTTTTACAATTTTTAGCGTATAAGTCTGTTCTGGTGGTTAATTCTAGCTATGAAATTGGTAGACTAGTTTTAATCTATTGCCTTTGTAATGAAAGTAGGGCTTCTTTAACGTAATCATTTCATCGTTTTTTTGGTACAGATTTACTTAAAATGTTTGAGCTTCAAGGGAGTGAAATTTAAACTTATGAAATTCAATTAAATTATTATTAATATTATTATCTATTATTTCTACTTTTAATAGAAGACATCCAGAAAAAGACATTGGAATTAGCTGCAGCTACAAATCAAGAGCCAGCTGACCCAAAAATATTGCAAATGGTCTTACAGGGGTGCATTGGCACCACTGTTAACCAAGGTCCAATGGAAATGGCTAGTGTATTTCTATCAAACTTATCCGACGGCGCGACCATACCTTCGAAGCATCAAAATAAATTACGATTGTGTTTCCGGGAATTTTCGAAACGATGTGCAGATGCTTTAAAAAAGAACAGAAATTTAATATTATCGGATCAAAAAGATTATCAACGTGAACTGGAACGGAACTATGAGCGCTTCGTTGAAAGACTTACGCCGCTAATCACACTTACGTCAGTACAAACACAAGGTGTTGTAAAGTAAGTTTTAGCTAAGTTACAATGCAAATAAAAAGTTATATAAAAGTACATTATTTTCAGGGCCAACGCTTATCAGAATAAAAGCACACCATTAAAATGGTAACTTTAAAGATCTAAATTCGTGTCTGTTACCTATATTGGACACTCTTTAATATTTTAATAATATTCTTTTAACACATTTTTTACATGACTAGCGTGTCGGATTATTTTAAGTAAGTTTTCATAGATTTTATTCCAGCGAGCATTTTATTATCATAATAAACTTATATTTAGATGTTCGAATTATCAATATATTTATTTTAAAGTACATTAATAAGAATTAAAGGCGTTCGCATCATTAAGTATTAATAGTTAAACGCTGGAACACCTTTAAAAGTGTCAAATTTAAAGCAAGATACATTTTCAGCATTTGTGCTGTTC
>SCDZ01001351.1:0-10170 GCA_004143845.1 Drosophila lacertosa
ATAATAATAATAATAATAATAATAATAATAATAATAATAATAATAATAATAATAATAATAATAATAATAATAATAATAATAATAATAATAATAAATAAAAATTTAAAAATCTTTATAATTACTTTAACTTTATCTTAACCTTTCTTCATTATTTGTTATCTATTACATATTAATTATTTTTTATAAATATATTTGTTAAGTCGTATTGGCAAGCTTTTGTAACTTATTTAAAGAAATGTTATTATTTATTAATTTAATTAATTAAAGAAAGTCTTCTAAGAATATTCGACTGTCTTTCGTAGATCCCCCAACTTGCCAAGACTACTCAGAACGGGGCCAACGATCCAATTCGGAAGTGAATTTTATTTTTTAATGGACGTGATCAAAATATAAATAGAAGTGAATGTTCAATATGAAAAAAAAAAAATTGAATTGAAATTTCGTCGATCGTGGTGCGAAATTGAACTGATTCGGTTGAAGCGTGCGTCGTGGGGCATGCCACAGTCGTGGGGCAGCTGTCCATGCTAAGCAACTACAGCTACTTAGTCATATAATTGCCATACTACCAAACGAAACGTGGGCCACTTATCACGCGCGATAAAGGTGTGCGTGTGTGTGTGTGTGTGTGTGTGTGCGTGTGCGTGTGTGTATTTCAAAAACCAATTGGAAATTAGAAATCAACGTCAATCGGTGCGGCAATCAATCGTGACTGTTGTGTTGTCGAAATGCCGACAAAGGCAAACGCACGCGCGGGGTATTCAGCAAGGGTAAGGGCCACATAGAGTTCTGACTATGCTCCCGCTCCTAGACCCAGTACCAGACCCAGTCCCAGTTCCAGACCCAGTCCCAGTCCCAGTTCGAGTCCCAGACCGAACTGTGTGCGGGTTGGGCACTTGAAGCACAAAGAGCACCGATTTGTTGATTTGTTTTGAAAAGTGAGTAAATATGTTTCCATTTATGAATGTTTGGAAAATGTTGTTTGTGTGCGCTTCGTTCTTTTTTTTTTTGTTGTTTTTTTTTGTTGTTTTGTTTGAGCAGCAATCCCATTTTGAAGTGGTCGATAAGATGCCAGGTGCTGATACGATATCAGTGATAACTGATAACACGCACAGCTCGCACCTCGTTGATTGGCGCTGCCACAGCGCGCCGTGCCCCAAGCCGGAGACGACTCCAAGGTGTCTGCCCGGCCAGCTTATGGCAAACAATTAAAATGGCCATAAGTGCCTGCCAGCCCGGGCGTGTGTGTGTGTGTGTGCGTGCGTGTGTGTGTGTAAGGATTGCTGCAATTTGCCACAAAATCTTTGGTGTCAGTTGTCGTCTTGTTGTCCAATGGTTCAGGCTCAAGCATAAACAAATTTATTGAAAGCAATTTGCATAGAAAAGTTGTCGTCGTCCTTTCCGTCCTTTTCCGGTGACTTTTATCATTTGTTTGCTGCTCGTTTTGGGACTGGATTTTATTTTATTACTTTTATGTTTGCATTGATGCACGAAATGCGGAGATTTCAATTTAAGAAGATTTTGTCAAGCACATCAAATTTACAGACACACACACAAACACACGCACACACATGTGGCTGGGATTCTGTGTATGTGAAAAGCGACAATTTCATGTCCAATTGCTTTCCAGGTGACATGAAACAACACTTAAGTAAGAGGAAGCATTGCTGCCAGAGCGGGGGGCACAAAGGACCAAAAATGGGCTGGTGAGAGCTTGCAACTCCCATTCGTGCAGCTGGTGTTGCCGTCGTAGCCCCCAATCCCCCCTCCCCCCCCTCCAATTCTCCCCAATTCGACCTCCCCCACATAACAGACTTTTCGCATACACACACATAAATTTGGATATATGTATGTATGTTTGGGGGGTTGTGTGTGTGTGTGTGTGCGTGTGTGTGGGTCTACCTGATGCCAAGGCATACTATTATCTGGTAACGCTAAAATCTACATTTAAATTGTTTTCAATATAATCTGCATGTTATGTCCAGTGGCAGAAAAATGGACGAGTTATTGTTGAACAAAATGAAAACAGACTTTCGACTCCCAAGCTGTTGTGTGTCTCTGTGTGTGTCTCTGTGTGTGTGTGAGAGTGTGTTTCTTCAATTGAAATGCAACATCTGCAAAAATTCCCATAAGCAATCTGTGCAAACTTTAAGTCACAACGGACTCTGACTTGAATTTAGAATTTTCCTTCGATTTTGTGGCGCCACCAAGTGCATAAAATGTCCAGCCAAAAACTATTATTACCACGATCTGCCACTCAGACTCAAGAGCAGTGCTAAATAATTCAATCATACGCGTCTCTTCTTAAGTTGAGCCAAGTAGAAAGTCTATACACGCAGAGAAAAGGGGAGCTATTAAAGTAAACTTTTTTTTTGTATACAAAATTTATATATTAGCAAACCTTTCCTTATTTTTATTATTTTTTAAATATATAAGTCAACAATAATATATATAATTTAATATAATAATAATATATATAATTAAATATAATTTATATAATTAAAATAAATAAATTAGTTGTATTTTAAGAACATTCTATTTTATTGTAGCTAAGACTCTAAATAATTATAATTATAAATAATAACTTCAACGTGGCTTAAGATAATATATAATAAATCGTAAAAAGTGTGTCATATTTTAACTAACATTATTTATATGATTTAATTTACTATTAGTTAAATTCAAATAAGAACCACTTAACCATTTCTCTCAGTGCATCGATGCGCGGCTTAAACATGTGCGTTTGCCAGGGCGTACTTCTGGGCCCATGTGCACTTACTGGCATACATTATAAATGACAGCGCGTTAACACCCCAAAAAAAGAAGAAAAAAAAACAACAACAACAGTGAGGCCTCGTCTTACAAGAATTCCAGCAAAATTTTTTTGTTGGTTTCGGGCTCACGATCTTCAATAAATTAGAATGAGCAGGCGACCAATTTCAAGTGTTCGGGCTACGATTTCAGTTGGAATTGAATTGTTTGTTTTTTGTAACACTCCAAACACACATTTGGTTTCGTATGACGATCAGGGAAAGGCCAATTAACTTGGGTCAAGTAGAAACGTTCTACGAAACGGGTTTCGAATCCTAAGAAAGGACATTTTAAAACCGCAACTAAACTCAATTAGGCAACTTATTCGAATGCATTTTTAAAGGATATAAGAATATTCATTCATCGCTTGTTTATGTGGGAGCATATTTTGAAAATAATTCAAATAAATTTTAGAGATGTACAAATATAATTTACATTTTTGATTCTTTTGATAATTTTTGAAATTCGCGCTTTGACATTCAAAATTAATTAATTTCAAGCTGATGACAGTTGATAAAATATTGATAATAAATTTCACAGCAAGCGTTTATTTATAAAAAATAAAACAGTTGTTTGAATGTATGCGAAATGTACGAAAAATAAACAGAAAGAAATGTATTTAATTTATTTTTATTATTATTTTATTTTAATTGATTTATTTACTGTATACTTTTATATAAACGTATTGTTGGCTTTTAACAAAACGAGGAGAAAACCGACGGGCTCAAAATACTTTATTGATTTTAAATATATTTTAAATATTTATAATGTGGTTTGTCTAAGTCTAAGATCGCATGCAATTGCAATGAACTATTTAAACAAAAAAAAATAAAAAATGCCAACTTTTTAGTCCTTTGAAAATGAGCTAATATTGGTCTATTAATAGATTTTACAAACAATTTCTATGCACATATTTTTCTTAATGCACAAACATTAAAACATATGTCTCTGTTCTTTTTAATACCCAGCACTGCAATGCTTTGATTCTTCCTTACTTAGTGCAGTCAACTGAACAATAAGTACATATATTTATATATATAGTGCATATAGCGCACCTCAAGGCATAAATAACAACAAAACAACAACAACAACAACAACAACAACAACAACAACAAGCGTCAGCAAGGAGTTGCGGAAGAAACTCAAAAAGTGTGCGAAGCCTTTCGATCGCAGTCCGCCATAAAAATGTTTCCAGCGTGAGGGCGAGAGGGGAAGCTTGCACACTGGAAAACGTTGAGTGAGCGATGAGTGCAGCTGCTTGCGTTCCAGTCGGAGGTGGGCGTAGTCGATGCGGCCAGCAGAGCACAGAGAACGCACCCCATTTCGCTCGCGCCAACAGTCGGTCGCGCTGCCGAGCGAGATGGCAAATGCGCTGCGCTCTCTGGTTGGAACGACAGCTAACCAGAACATACATTTGCTCGCTCTCGCACACGTCGGCAGTCTAGCGCGCTCGCTCGCGCCATTGCCGACTGCGACGACTGCGACGACTGTGCCGGCCTTGTGCCCCTGGCACAGGCAGTCGCTGGCAACGCCAGACCAGTTTGTGTTCAAACGCGAATAGGCATAGGCGCACTTCCCAGCTGTGCCTGTCGACTGCTCCACTTGAAGCTCTCGAAGCGTAGCGACGTCACCGTTGAGGGCCCACTGACAGGTTGTGGAACTCGTTTCGGCGTACTCCGAGATCGCCGTGTGTGCAATGGACGTAGAAATCAGTTCGCGCCGTGTCTACAAATTAACATTATACCATTATTGCAAAACAATTAATATCAATGCAAACAAATAAACACATACATACATTAGTAAAATATTAAAACAAAAACAAACAAACCAAAAAAAAAAATAAGAAACATAAGTAAAAACACATGTTTGTTGTGATACTCGTCGCACGACCTTTCCCGGCCCCGGTCGCCAAGTGATGAGTGCTAGTGACCCGTAACCGGATCGCACGCGGACTCCGAATCGCAGTCAAATCATAGCGTGGCAAACAACAAGTACAAATACAAAGTGCTGTCCAGCGACAGAGGACGATTTGTCGGCTGTCCGCGGCAGCTGCAAAGAGCCAAAGTCAATAAAAATAAAAATAAAAATACAACAAAAAAAAAAACAAAAACAACAACAAAATCAAAAGAACACAAGCACCGAAGTAAAAGAATAAAACGCAAAGTCACACAAAACAAACAAAACATTTTCCGGCTCCGGCGACATTAACAGAACTGCTCGACATCGACAATTTGTTTTATCAATTTTCAACAAGGCCAACAACACAACAGCAACAACAACAACAACAACAAGAGCAACAATAGCACAGCAGCCAACAAACCAACAAACAACAAAAGCGCCCAGAGTGCTTAGCCGCGCTCGCGTCGAGCACGCACGCCACCACCACCACCACCACCACCTCCACCACCAGCACCAGGACCACCAACAACAACAACAACTCCACATCCGCATCCATCTTCAGCTCCACCCACAAGAGCAGCACCCAACCCCGTTATCAAGTGGTCGCCAGCATCCCGCCAGCAAAAGGGCCTCAGCTGTATCCTTGCAGGGCGCGGGCGCCCCACGGTGAGCACTCAAACACGCGACCTGCCGCTGCCAGTTACCGTTAACAGTCCAGCGACAAAGACGAACGCGACAATGGCTGCATATGCGCAGTTTGGATATGGTTACCCGTCGGCAAATCAGGTAAGCAAAACAGTCAACAGTCAACAGTCAACTGCAAAATGACCAAATTTTATTTTTAAAGGTGTGACAAATTTCCTTTTTTTATATAATAATTAATACTACATTGGGATTAAACAATCCTGAAAACATTTTTAATTAAAAAAAGTAAATCATCTTTTTCTTAAATCATTCTTGTTAGACATTTTTTTATTTTATGTGTTCAATATAAATGTGAACTTGAAAATATTATATTTTATATATTTTTAATTTGTCAACTGCATTTACACTATGCAACAAAAGTGAATGATATTATATATCATAAACAAAAAAGGCTTAAGCAAATTAAAAAAAAATTATCTTTGCAGATAACTTTTCACTTTTTGATATTAATTTGATAAATAATACAATTTTTATTAATAACTTGGCCTATTTAATTAGATCTCAGCTTCCATCAATTTGATCAGCTTTTTGAAATAATAAATGATTTTTTTAATTAAACAAATAGCACTTAAACCACAATTGACACTCAAAGTTTTATTTTTTGTAATAACTATAACTAAAACTATTCTAAGTTTTATTTAAAAGGAAAATCTATTTTTTAAACGTCCATTTGATCTTTCCTTAATAGTTCCATAAAATTTAAATTACGTAAGCATATAAAATACTAAATTGGCCATAAAATGTGGTTATTATAATTAATAATGCGCCTATTAACGACATTAAAGAGTTGTTTAAATTCTTCGTCGATTTAATTTATATAGATTGCATTTGGCGTATGTCCTTTATGCCTGTTTCAAGCAGTATTTAATAATATTAAGTCACACACACACACACACACAGACAGACGTACACACACACACGAACATAATTGGCTGTATTTGAAATAAACATAAATTTAAATTCCACGCTGGCGGGGGAAAATACTTAACACAGGCACTGTGGCATGAATATTCAAGAAATATGGACAGTGTACCGGTCGGTAATAGAGAGAGAGAGAGAGAGACGCCCCAAGCAAATGTTGCACAATTTAGGACATTGTGCAGCTTGGCAGCCGTTGCCATTGGCCCCGGTCTGGACCTGGTCCACAGACTGGCCATGGCCAGCTTGCATCGTTTAACTTGCTAACCATAATTACTTGGCCACTGGTAAGGGACTTTGGCGGCATAATGTGAAGTTCAGTAATTCAAATTAGTTAGCTGAGGTTTCTGCGTGAGCCGAGACTGAAAGCCAGCCAAAGGACTCGCCAGCCTGTCGTAAATATGTTTTGCTTCCTTCAATTTAAAGTGCCATTAAACCTTATATATAAACATACACATATATTTGTATATATATACTTATAGCCCGTCTGCTGATCCCGTTGCCCCTTTAAATTGTTGCCTTATATGCAAAACTTGGTTAATAACAATAATTAAAGTAATTAATGCTCCGATTATCGACGGCAATTATGTCTGCGGATGTGCTAAGTGGGCTCTACATTTTTATTTAGTCTCCATTTTGTTGTGGCTCCTTCTGTATTTGTGTTTAACTCACAAGTTAATAACTTAAATTAACAAAAATAAATTAAACACAACAACGATTAAAATTAAGTAATTTTTCTTTAGCTAACTTAGTTATTTTGTTAGTTTAGCATAAAGTAAAGAGTTTGTTTTTTTTTAGATTAATGTGTGCTTTGATTAATATAATATATTTAATTTATTAAAATTAAAAAAATATATTCAAATAGGCTTGGAATATATTTTTTTCGTTCGTTCGTTTTTTTTAGATTAATGTGTGCTTTGATTAATACAATATATTTAATTTATTAATATTAAAAAAAGATATTCAGATAGGCTTGGAATATATTTTTTTTTAAGTAACAATGATTTTATATATGTTGCCTAAAATATTATAATTTAAATTTATATTTGCATATATTTAAAATTTTTACTTCATTAAAATAAATCTTTTATTTTGCATTTAATTAAGTCTTAGTAGATATAATTTAGATAAGTTCAGATTATTCATATGTTGTCTCAGTAGCCTTTAACATTCAGCTTAATACAGACATTAAAATGGTTGTTAAATCAACTGGAAAGCATTTTATTTTTATAGACTTGACAATTTGAATGGGCCTCAAATATTTGAATAACAGCTCTGAGCTGAGTTGATAAATATTTAAATATTTGTTTCTTTGCAAACATAAAAACAACAATTGAATAAAGTGTGAGGAAGTTGTTCCAAAAAAAAAATAAATAAATATGTATCTTTTTTTATGAACTGTATGTTTTGTCTAATAAATTGAGATGTGTTGAAGAAGATAAAAAGATAGTTAATTGTTATATATTTATATATTATTGTTATTATATAAAATGCATAATAATTATAATTATAATTCTAAAGAGACTCGTTTCCGTTTCGAACGTAATTAATGCTATATATAAAAATAAATAAATATATATGTATATATATTTATATGTACACCCAACAATTGTGTACTCAAAAGTTGAATTCATTAATTTAATTTAATTTTAATTTCAACGCCAATTCGGCATCTCAAAAATGACACACACATGTGTGTGTGTGTGTGTGTGTTTGTGTGTGTGTGTGTGTGTGTGTGCATATACGTGAACACATGCAATATGTATTTATGAATTTAATCAACGGCTGCTACGACGGCGTCTGGGCCATGAACAGAATTGTCAACTGGCCATGCGATGGGAAGGAGCCAAGGATGAGGATGAGGATGAGGATGAGGAGGAGAAGTTCACGCATTTCATGGCAGAATAACTGAAATTCCCAGGCTATACAGAGCCGTACGTCGTGGTGTCCTTTAGGCCCGATACACGGCCGAGACGGCCGAGACGGCATCCGGGCCCAGACCCAGAAATGATGCGAGAAAAAACTAATATTTTGCAGTGTGCATTCCATAATTGATTTATGAATTTTTAATGCAAACATTGAAAGCCACTGCCACGCTGCAAAACAAAGAGCTGCTCCAAACAAGCAGCAGCTCCAACCAGGAACAGGGAACGACGACGGCAGCAACTACTGAAACTGAAGTTAATTCAATAAAAGGAGCGCACAACAACAACAACAACAACAGCAGCAACAGCAACAGCAGCAGCAGCAACTTATTCGCATTAGCAAAAACACGCATCAGAGCTATGGGTATTCAGTTGGGCACTGGTATTGGTAAGGAATGGGTATTGGGTATTGCTTTTGCTGCGGATGAATGTGAGAATATGCCAAATGCCACCGCCAGCAGCACCACCGTCGGCACCACCAGCACCATTCGCCTCGGTTCTCTGTCTGCCCAAAGCCAAAACCAAAAACCAAAACCAAATGTTGGCAGTCCCAAGCTCAGCTTCAGCTTCTACTCCTTTTAATTTCGCTTATTGTTTGTCATTGCTGTTGTTGTTGTTGTTGTTGTTGTGCCCGTTAGTGCTGTCGGCGCCGTTGCCAGTTTGCCTGCTGCAATCCAGTCCAAGTCGACTGGCGTCAGGAGCAACCTATTGCCGAGCAGCTATCACTTTTTGCTGCAAGTCTCTTTGTTTAGTTGCTGCTGGTGCAAAAACAAAAATCCATAAACGCATCTTCAGCGGTAGCAGCAACAAGAGCGAAACGGCAGCAGCCACAACAACAACAACACACACACACAACACACACACACAACAACACACAGAGAATGAAAACAACAAGGAGAAGTTCACAGCCCAACCTCCTTTGTTTTTATACGCACGCACTGAGCAATTGGCAATTGGAATTGAAATTGGCAAGGTGGGACTGACTGGACCGTGGAATGGCTGTGCCTGGTCCGGTCGGGCAGGCGTTTCGTGAGCTTTAACATAAATCATAAAATTAATAACCATAAAGTGACGGCACCAGTTTCAGGTCAGAGCGGGTGGCCGCAGACGCTGCCAAAAGTGTGCGAGTGGGTGGGATGAGGAGGGGGGTGAACGTTTGTCTGTCTGCACTTCAAAGGCTAACTAATAAGTAGAGCCGCTCACTTGTGCAATTACTGTGTCTGATGAGTATTTGTTTTTTTCTTTGCTTTTCACAATTCGTTTGTTGTCTCGATTTGCCTACTTAAAAGTTTTCGCAGTTAGTTGCCACACTGCGCTGTTGCAAGGTCCGCTGGCCGCGTGGCATTCGATTCTTTGAACTTGGTTCATGCAACCAATAGAGCGATCAGCATTTAGCTGCTTTTTTTTTCTTATACTACTATATAAAATACATCGTTTGCATTTGAACTCATTTGTCTAGAGTTGAACTTTGAGAAATGATTTCCGTATTGAGACGAGAACTTTGAATGGAAAGAGAGAAAAACCTTTGAGTTTACTTACTTTTAAATTCAAAATTAAAATCTTAAATAATTTTTGGCTAGAAAAAAAGAAAAACTTTTGAGTTTACTTACTTTTAAATTAAAAATTAAAATCTAAAATAATTTTTGGCTAGAAAAAAAGAAAAACTCTTAAGTTTACTTACTTTTAAATTTAAATTAAAATCTAAAATAATTTTTGGCTAGAAAAAAAGAAAATCTTTTGAGTTTACTTACTTTTAAATTAAAAATTAAAATCTAAAATAATTTTTGGATGGAAAGAGAGAAAAACTTTTGAGTTTACTTACTTTTAAATTAAAAATTAAAATCTAAAATAATTTTTGGCTAGAAAAAAAGAAAATCTTTTGAGTTTACTTACTTTTAAATTAAAAATTAAAATC
>SCDZ01001352.1:0-10162 GCA_004143845.1 Drosophila lacertosa
CATATTATAAGTGTTATATAAGAGCTGAGAGCTGTGAGCTGTGAGCTGTGAGTGGGTGGAGTCGAGTCTCCGGTCTCCAGTCTCGCCAATTAAGTGCGGCAAATGGAAAAGTTAATTAAAGCAGGCGACGACGAGCGCGCCGATGGGCTCGGGGCGGGGCTGAAGGGGGTTCGAGGCGAGCGCTGGCGCAGAAGCGACCAATCAAAAGATGCGTTCAACTAAACACAAAACCACATGCGAAAAAAGCCACGCAAACAAACAAACAAACGAACAAACATAGCGATTAATACATACGCGAGTTATGTACATACATATATACAATGCGACAGTTTTGTAAGTGTGACCAGGCGCGCCTCTCGCACATGCTTAGGAATTGCAACTGTACCAAAATGTTAAATGCAAATAATTACAACCGAAAGACAGTAGGCAATGTTACTGTTGTTGTTGCTGTTGTTTTTTTTATCACCACAGCCGCCGCACAGTTGCCCAGCCAAGCAGTCTGAGTTGGAGTTGGAGCCACGCCTATGCTTTCAGCTTCCCCAGCTGGTGTATATCAAGTTTAGGGTTACGGTAACGAGCGGTAATGAGAGAAACCCCCCCTCCACCTCTTATAAAAGCGTCATAAACGAGCGCGAGCGAGAAACGGCACTGCCGAAACAGCATCCACACACACACACACACACACACACAAACACAAAAAACAAAAGCAATGAGCGCCAGGGCGCACAGCAATCATTGCCACTAAGAGTTGCAACTATCTCGCTTGCGCGCTTACTGCTGCTGTGTGCGCTCTCCGCAAGAGCGCGTGATTTGCGAGAGCGCACAACAGCAAAGCAAAACAAAAAGAGCGCCAGAGCGCGCTATGTACTGAGAGCAGCTTTTAATTAGTGCTGATATATATGTAAGAGGGAGAGGCAGTTAATCAAGAGCACACACACGCTCTCTTATGCGCGCTCTCGCTTGTTCGCCCTTGCCATCGGTCGCTCGCTGGCTCGCTCTCTCACGCTCCAGCTATGTAGTACGTATTTATTTTTGCAATAACCATATCGCATTGATAAAAGCTTCAAAAACAAGTTCCTCTGCTCACACGCACACACACATATAGACACATGTGGCTTCTCATTTTGCTTGTGTAATTTTTTTACCCCTTTTTATTTCACATTGTAATTGTTCAAACAGACACACATACAAACACATGCACGCTATGGCAACGAGGTGGGTTTTGTGGGCAGCAGCAGCTTGTTTGAACTTTGTTTTGCAGTAGGAGACAAAGTGGCAGCCCAACAGGCACCGGCGTCGCGTCGTGTCGCGTTCTTCTTCTTCTTCTTCTTCTTGTTCTTCTTTTACTTGCGCCCACAACTCCAGCGACGGGCATAAATATAATGTAAATAAATAATTTATACATAATGCGCTGGGCTGCGCTGACTTCGACTTCGACTTCGACATCGACTGCGACTTGCTTGCAGCTCTCCATCTCTGTCTGCCGCATTCTGTTATGTCTTCTATGGCAACGTCACCGTAGCCACCACCACCACAGTCACAGTCAGCGCTAGCGTCAGCGTCAGCGTCAGCGTCAATGTTCCCCCCCGTCAGTCGATTGTGGGTGTTGCTGCTGCTGCCCAAGGAGCTGCTCGAGTGCGCCGGAACGGGACAGGGACAGTCGACTGCGGCAGCGACAGCGACAGCGGCGACTGCGAGGGTGAATGAGCCCGCGCTCAGGAGCATAAAGTACACAATTACGCGCGCGTCGCGTCTGTTTACTATTCCTTTTTATATTCTTTCGGCTACACATTTGCTTCTTTCGCCGCTTCGCTCTGATTTCTTACTTTGCCTATACACCACGCTTCTATCTTCTACTTTACAATCCCAGCCAGCTTCCCCTCGACACCCACATACCGTTCTTTATTTTTTTTTTTTTGCCTTCCTTCATATTCTTAATCCCTGCGCTGTGGCAATTTTGCTATTCATACAGTGAGCAATGCAAGTGTGCACATAAATAAATGTACATTAATTTACATACCTAAAATACATATGCATATAGATTTGAGAGCAACTAATGTTAAATAAAATCCTCGGCTTGTAAATTTTTCATTGCTCCTTTTTTTGGGCAACATTTTCTAGCAGCTATTGTTCATTTACATACATACACACAAACACACACACACACATACAGCAGCGCAGCCACCCAGCGCGGAGTTGTCGTCACAAGAAGCTTCTCCGTCGTCGTCGTCGTCGTTTTCTTTTGCGTTTTTGTACTTTGTGTGTTTTTTTTTTATTTTAATTTCGTTGTTCGACCTTATCGATTTTTTCCTACCACTTCCTTGTTGTTTGTTGATTCCCATTTACATGCCCGGGGTTAGCGGCAGAGCTCATTTCTCGCAAGAAACGCCTCACATGAGTGAGAATACATACATATATATGTATGTATATACATATGTGTGTGTGTGTGTGTGCTGTATGTAAATTTTTTTTAGCTTGAGTCGGCCACACCCACAGCGCCAATTAAAACAGTTGGAGCATGTAGAGTGCAATGCAAGGAAAGCTGGCAGCAAAAAGTTCGCAGCTTGCGAGAGTCTGCGTTGCTTTGTTTTAATTGGCTGCACGACGCAAAACTACACACATGCATGTACATAGTGCTTATACATAGAAATGAGCAAATATATACATACATATGTGTTTAGCTATATAGCTGCTGTTGGTTAATTGCTTGCTCTTATAATTAGTCGTTCCTCCCTTTCGAGGCGATAACGAATCACACACAATTGGATGCTCAACCAGTAACAAGAGCAGACAATCAGCCAGCCAGCCAGCCAGCCAGCTGTAACTGGGCAAAAGGGGGCGGCCGGGCGTAAAGGAGCAATTAACTTGCCGTACAGCAATAACAACAAACACAAACACAAGCACACATACACATTAGCACTCTGGCGCGCATCAACGAAAGACACACGCGCAAAGAGCGCCGCAGCAACAGCAGTTATGCGAATGAGCGAACGAGAGCAAGTAAATACATGTGTACGTGCAATGGGCAATGGGCAATGCAAAGCGAACGCGAACGCGAACGCGAAACCAAAGCGAATTCACACAAAACACATGAGCACGAGAGCGTCTAGTGACAGCGGCAACACCGGCGTTAAACATGAACGTGGAAAAGGGATGCGGGTGCGGGTTGCGGGTTGCGGGTGCGGGTGAGACATGAGACTACGAGACTGTGGCTGCTGTTTTCTGTTTTCTGTGTTTTTTTTTTTTGGCGTGGGCATGGGGGATATATGTAGCTGGTTGTTTTTGGTAGGGGGGCCCGCCCGACGAGCGACAACCAATCAAGACTCGCGTTGGCGTTTGTCGCGCACTGTTGCTTTGCTCTTCTGTTATTACGAATGTGGCTACCGAGCGCGCCGCTCTTCCAGCATCATCTCAATCGAGCGCTCTCTCCCCACACGCTCCTCTCTCTCGCTCGCTCTCTCAGCGAGCTTCGCTGGCACTTTGCCTAATAACTCAAATTAAGCGCGCCGAAAGAAAAGAAAACGAAATAAGAAATCCAAAAGCAAAAACAAAAACAAGCCCCGTCATTGGCTAATTAGTGCTCGGGCATTAATTATCGTCGTTGTTAAAGGGTGCTTTGCACTCTTTTTTAATTGGCCACGAACACGTTGCGTTTTCGTCTTTCGTTTTTCTGTCTGTTTTTGGACAGGTTACTTAAGGTTACTTCTTTTCTCAGCCAGTAACTTTGTCTTTTACACCAACACTTATTTTCCATACAAATTTCCATTTTCTTATTGCAATTTCCCTGCGTTTATCTTTTAAAAAATATCTTTGGCCTTTTAATAATATAAGCTTACTGATTTATTTTGCTCATAAATGCCTTTTTGAGTTTTTATATCTAAATACAAATATATACATATTTATTTTCATCTTTTATCGCTAGGAAATTTCAGTGTCTACACAAAATCTTCATAAAAAGCGAATGTTTTATGTAAATTATTTGTTATAATTTTTTTACGAGATTTATTTAAATAACCTAGTTTTTATGTAAAAGGTTTATAATTCTGGGAAACAGGCCTAAGCATAGTTTTTTCTATAAAGTTCTCTGCGAGGAGAGCTTAATAAGTATCTCTATTTATTTATAAGAGACGTAACGGAGCAATATTTTTTTATTAGCGTATTTTGTCAGCTTTTAAAAGACAATCTACAAAGTTTCAGATTTTTTTGTGTGTTTTATTCGCTTTAAATTGGGCTACTTTTTGAGCCACCCTCGTGTAAAAAACCTTCGAAAACCGTTTACCCATAAAAAGTAATATTGTAATGGAAGCTGTTTTAAATATATAAAAATAAAAAAATTAAATAATAAAATTAAATAATCTAATTAACCTTAATTTAACGGTATTTTTAAAGATTTACTTGGTTTCCTTTTTAATCTTAATATTTAGTTTATGTTTTATTGACCTAAAAAAAAGTCCCTTAAAATTGATAAATATATCCTTATAGGCAAAATATGTATAAATATATATAATTATATTATTTAAATAAATGCTATTCTCAGACTTCCGATAGCTATTTAATTATAATTGGGAGGAATTAAAATCTGAAAAGAATTATTGAATTATTGCAGCTAATTTATCAATCCTTTTAAACATCCGGTCGTACATCCATTTAATATTCATTTAAATACAATATTTTATTCTTACTAAAACAAATATAAAGCCAAACATTTTTTGTAATAATTTTGTACGAAAAATATTTACAAATAATCAATAAACAATATGAAATTATATTGAGGAAAAGGGAAAATGAACTGAAAGTTGAAGGAAATTACAAAGTTTTAATGGGGGAAATAGAATTTGAGAAGCTAAAGGACAATTGGGGGTGGAAAAATGAGTTCCTTTGCTTTTAAGCTATAAAAGTAAAGAACTTTGATTGAGAAGTAAACCTATTGTAAATATTTATATAGATAAATGGATAATATATAAGTAATTATCTTTGTAATTATAAGTAATTATTTAGTAATTATGAAAGTAGTTTGTTTTAGGGACGTTATCAAGGACAAACAGATTAATGTCATTTAGTATTGAAATAAAAAAAGTAATTAGAAGTAATTACATAGTAATTAATACTTTAACAAGTTGAAAAAGTGAACTAAAGAGTTTTGAATAAGTGAATTAAGATATTTATTTAAATCGTTAAAAACAAGAAAAGTAATTATAAGTAATTATGTGGATACAAAAGGGGGCGAGATTGCTTCGTTTATATTAAGGACGTGAGTATGGACTAAGAGATTAATAAATAAAACAAAATGTCAAGTAATTAAAAGTAATTATGTAGAAAAAGGAAATACGGGAGGTATGAAAAGACTTATAGGAAAGTAGTTATTAGTATTAATGTGAAGAGTGAATCAAAACTTATTTCAATAATTCCTTCAGTCTTGATAAAAACTAAAATAATTATAATACAATTAATTAAAGTAATAATTATGTAAATAAATCAGCAGAAAATTTATTCTTTCTTCGAGCGAGTTATTCTCTCGGTTTGGGCATAGATGTAAAGTAATTGTAAGTAATTGCATAGTAATTATATAGATAAATATGGCTTTGTTTAAGCCTGAATAACTTTAAATTAAATTATTAATAATTAAATTGAGTTAAGCTTACCGATTTATTAGCGCTTTTCTGAGCCCGTCAATTTGTTTCGCTTGTGGCGCACATGAAAAGCGATTTTTCCTCGGGGCCGATTCGAATCCCAAATCGGAGCTCTTTGCCGACTTTACATAGCGATATTTTTCTCTCTCTCTGCCTTTTTTTTAGTTACTAGTTGTGATGATTTATTTGTTGTTGGTTGTTTTTTTTTTTAGATATTTTTTAAATTTATTTTTTATTTATTTTTGTACTGTTTTTAATGTTAGGCTTAATAATTATAGGAACTTTGAATCGAGCGTGTAGCGAGATGAGTTCAAACTGGAGTGCAACTAGAAAAACATTAAAGAAAATGCAGCTGAAAACGGGCCCAGGATATGCGCCAGGACACGAGCTGAGCGCCGATTTTTTTGTTATGGGGGTTGGGCTTATTTGCCGTGACCAAGCGACAGGTGAAACCCGCTTAAATAAACACCAAAAAGGTTTCTTAAAGATACAATATACAAAGATACATTTGCTACAGATACATATCTGAAAGATACTTTTTTAATTGACAGCAAATTTTCTAACAGCTTTTATTCACCTTCCTTTATTTTGGTAAAAAGAAATAATTTATTTAACTTTTTAACTTTTTTTATTATTTAACTAAAAGTTCACTTTAAAGCAGAAAAATAAACTAAAAGAAACAAATTTCCTACTAAACAAAAGATTTTTATTTCCCTTTTGACGCCATAATTAAACTGATTTAAAAGTCCTTTGTTTAAATACTTAAAAATTATATTTAATAATTTTATAATTTTTAAAATCTTTTAATTAAAGCAACAAATAAATTTTGTGTCTGTGAGATAAATGTAAAAATAAATGAATATGATTTTTTTTCTACTTTTTAAAAACTTTTTAATATAAATCACATTTCTCAGTCTTTTAATTTTTTAATATAAGAGTTAATCTGTGACTTTTATTTATTATTATTTATACACGAGATTATATTATAAATACTTTACTAATATTATAAATACTTTATATAAAAGTCAAAATTAAATAAAATATCTTTTGAAGAGCACAAATCTACAACAATAATAGGAGTAATAAACAAATTAATTGTTTATAATAAACATATTGTTTATAAATATATTTGAATATATAAAACATATAAACACTTTTTAAGCCACTTTAATTTAATATAATAAATAAATATAATAAATCACATCTTCATTTGTTTTTACAAATTATTTAAAACTTTTACTTTAACTTGATAACAATTTGTGTTTTTGAATATTATAGTAAAAGTTACAAAAATAAATTTAAATACTTTTTAACGTAAACTAATGAAATTTAAAGTTTAAACGAAACAATTTGCAAATTTTTAGACGAAATAAAAAACTTGTTCCAATAAGTTTCTGCTAAGAATGAAAACAAAGGAAAATTCGTTTGCATTTACTCAAGTGCAAAATTAAGAAAATGTATTTTTAAATTGTTTATTGAGGTTTAAATTAAATAAATCACAGCGCAATTTTTGGGCGTAAACTTGAATGATAATAAGAATATTTGCAATAAGAAAATGTTGCAGATTTCCATAAATGCAAAGGGAATTTTCCTGCACGGAAAGTCCTTTCGCTTTATTAATTGCAACGGGTAAAAAACAGTTAACGGAATTTCTTTTGCTGACCTTTCGCTGTAAACAAAACAAAAGCAAAATCCAAATCCAAATCAAAATCGAAAATCAAAATCACAATTTTTTTGCTCATGTAAATAAAGGTTTATACATAACTGTATATTTAAACAGTTACACACACACGCTCTGTGTTTTTTTTTTTTTATGTACAGTCGAGCGCCATGTAAAAGCGTGCATAAATATATATGTATATTTAAGCGAGAACGAGACGCAAGATGCTGGCGTAGTGCGATTTAATTTGCCAACTTGTGCTTGTTGTTTTTTTTTTGTCGTTTCGTTTTTCGTTTCGTTTCGTTTTTTGCATTTTTAATATCAACACTTTTACTCCTAGTTGCTTTTAACGAGCGAGACAGTTGTCTCTTTTACATGCACACACACGCACGCACGCACGCACGCACACAGTCACATTTATTTTTGCATATCTGCTGGCGCTCTCCGTGGACCACGTGCCTTGCTGCTGCTGCTGCCTGTTTAATGCGAAGAGCGCATCTGCATGCATGCGCTCTCTCACCCCTTTTTATATTTTGTGTGCAGCGCTCTCGCTCGCACGCACGCACGCATGCACGGCTCGCCCACACTCTTTGCACTTGCACAGTCGCTGCTGTCGGTATTCACACACGTTGAAATTTATGTGTGTGTGTGTGTGCGCTTTTTTTTTTTTGTTTGCAATTAACCAAATTTTCCCCCAACACTCGCTGTCTCTTTTCAATTCAATTTTTTATCGATACATGTAATTTTTTTTTTTTTGTATTATTTATTTAATTGTTGTGGTGAACTTTTTTTTTTTTTTATTATTATTAACAGTTGTTGCGGTTTTTTTGCTTTGCATTTTCACTGATAATCCGGTAAGAGCTGTATATAAATTTACATATACATATACATTTATTATACAATCAATTTGCATAAACAATTTTCTGTTTTGTATATTAAACACAATTTTTTAATTTTTTTTTTTTGTTGTTGTTGCACAAACACTTTTAGGCACAACTTTAAATTTTGCGTAAAGGCCGTTAAAAAATTGATTTGTTGTTTATATTGAAAGATTTTCAAATTTTTTTAGTTTGTTTTTTTTTTATTTTAACAATTTGTTTTGTTAAAAACCGCTGTTTTTGTTGTTGTTGCCGCTTTACCTCGAGAACGTGAACCTGGCCGCTTCCAGCGTCGATTTCATACTACCAATTGTATCTGTATCTTTCACTTGTTTGTATCTTCGAGATACTTTTTCACCCCACCAAAGAGAGCGTAACCGGAATCGCCGCGCTGAGAGCGCCTGCGAGCGCGCCCAAATATAAGAGAGCGACCAGTTAGCAAAAGAGAGCGATTGAGCGCGAGCGAGCGAGAGCTTCGTAATGGGTAATTATTGCCACGCAGAGTGGTAATTAGGCGCAAGCGAGACGGGGCGAGATGGCCATAAAACAAAAAAAGTGCCCATGTGCGCGCCGTGCGAGAACGTGCGAGCGAGAGCGTGAGCGCCTTTATACCCCAAGCCAGCCAAACTAATGTGGGGGAGTAGTGCAGGCAATGACAATCATCGTTCATTACTCAACTCTAACTGCCGTCGGATGTTGTGCTTACGACGAATACGTGTCTGTGTTTGTGCCTGTGCTTGTACGTGTATGTGTATGTGTGCATGCTTATGCTTATGTGCGTGCTCGTCTCCACTTCTTCTGCTGCCGCCTGCGCCCGTTACTCGTCGTCTGCTCGCTATTTCGTTTCATTTATGAATTGTGCTTTGTCACCTCATCGGCTTTTCCTGCTCTCACATACAACATTTTTGTTCGTTTCGTTTTTGCTTAGAATATGCGCAAAATTTGCAATACCAAAAATCACATTTCTCAACCAGTTAAAAAGTACATTACATTATATATGTATGCGTGTGTATGTGATACCCTATACCCGATATAAGGAACTCATTTAACGGTTTTTTTTTCAAAGTTAACTTAATTTATTTTGCAACAATAGCAACAGGTTTTCTTTCAAAGGACTTTTCTATATAAAAAGTATTTTTATTTATATCCTTTAAATAATTTGTATGCTATTAAAACTATTTTTAAATGATGTTACAAATTAGTGTAAAATATATCCTTTTTATTATTTATAGCCATATTCGTTTGTTATTATATATAATTAATAATCTTTTTATGTATTGAATTTTGCTAAAAATAAAAATGGAGAAAGCTTTATTTTAACCCAGGACCTTCTCCTTCATCAAATATAAGCCTATTATTCAAAGCCAGGACGTTTAGTTACATATGTGTATTGAAATATTTTAAAATTTACTTGTTTTTATATATAAATTTTTAATATAGATTTACATATACATATGTACATATTATTATAATAATACTTATATTCATACAGCTGCGGCAAGAAAAATAGCACCATGACATACATTTTTCTTTATTGATCATTTGTTTTATAACTACTCATATATTTAACTTATATATATATGTATATATATATATATATGTGATTCTTCTTCTAAAAAAGTAAAACTTAATCAAAGTTAATTTGAGTATTAATGGCTTTTAGGTTTATTAAATTAATATATAATTTAAATTAAAGGCAATTATTTATATTTTTAGATGAGTTAAAAAACAAATTGGGTGAAAATAGATAAGAGATGTGTTTTATTTATAACAGAAAAAATCTGATAATTATTCAATCTGTAAAATTTGCTTTAACAGGATATTTATTTATTTATAAGGTTGAAGATAATAAGAAAGTAAGAGAAATATAATAAAAAAAAAGAGTTCGGTTAAACACATTGAAGAAAAATCAAAATGAATTGTTTTTTGGAATAATAATGATCACAATTAGAATTAAATTATTGAAAGTGTGTATATATATATATTTATATATA